>CM046447.1:85313247-85408247 GCA_025506515.1 Flaveria trinervia
CACCATGAACACATCCATAACATCAATTCATCAATAATTCAACATTACATGTAAAATAAAGTTACTATTCTTAGTAACCTACGAACAATGCATCAAAATCCCAACTTTCTTGCATAATCGACGTTAACTAACATGTATACTAACTAACATGTTAACATCATCAATTGATCAAAACTCAACACCAAGAACATCAATTTCGCAACTAGGGTTCGGCCATATCAAGTTTCATGCAAACAAAACACCAACTAACCTTTAATCTGTGAAAAGTAACAAAATTGAGACTTCTAATGTGTTGTATGCCTTGAGATCGATCCAAACCAAAGCTTTCTTGCTTGATCTTGATTGAATTCTAATGGGAGAGGGGAAGAGAGGGGAGGTTGAGGCCGAAATTGAGGGTGGGGGGTTAGGGTTTTGTTTTAATTTAGTTAATTTTGCATAATTACCCTTTAAACCCTTGTGTTTTGCGTTTTATAAAAAGGCACTCTTTTAAACACTTTTTAAATGGTTTTTAAATACAATAATAAACATATAAACTCATGGTAACAATTATATATTTTATCTTTATAAAACACAAACATACGAATTAATACACACGTTTCCACGTTACGCGATTGACAGGATCAGGGATCTCAAGTTTGATGGATTAGAGTGTAACGCAGTGGAATAAGAACAAGAATTAGACAAATTATAGCAAGAATTTGATATTCGTATACATTATGAACAAATACGGTTGTAAAGAGAGAATATATTTCTGTGAAAAGGAATGTTTCAATAATATCAAATGTTTCTGCTCAATCATTCACAATTACAATAAGGTTGACACTCCTTATATAGAGTGCAATCACTGCTGATATCACGGGATAGTGACATCTGGCAGATTTGTTACAAAAATAACTAAAACTTAACAAACTACTGAAATGTTCACAACTACTGAGAATATATCAGAGTGCTAAGTATAAAACATAAAACTACTGATACGAAACTACTGAAACTACAACAACTGAAGAACAAGCTCTTCAGTCGTTTTACAAAACTACCATAAAGGAAAACATAAAACTACTGAAAGAAAACCGTCACAACTACTGAAGAAGACCTCTTCAGCTGTTGTGACAACGACTGATACTTGGTTTTCAACACTTGTCTTCAGACTTTGTCTTCAGCACTTGTGTCTTCAGACTTTGTCTTCAGCACTTGTCTTCAGACTTTGTCTTCAGCACTTGTGTCTTCAGACTTTTGTCTTCAGCTGTTGTGGACTTCAGCAGTTGTTGTGACGTCTGTGGGACTTAAGGTTTTTCTGATCCGGCTCATTGGTTCTTTTGGTCCAACAAACTCCCCCTGAACCAATGCAGCCAAAACCTTAACTTTATTGAGGTCCCACTTATTTTTGGCAATAAGATTGGTCTTTTTCCTTCTTGATCAGCTAAGAAGATGACCCAATTAAGCACTGGCCTGGGAATAGATTTCTGAAATTTGGTTGGCATAGTATGGATAGGAGCCCTGACTTTGGGGAACTGGACACAGGGCTGTGGTCCTATCCATGAAATCTACTTCCCATGTATAAGCCTGTAGGATTCTCTAGTGTATGCTCTGAGAAACATAATTTGTTCTTCCATGGTAAGATTTTCAGCTCCACCATCAAACAATCCTTCACACCCATACAGCTCTGAAATGTACTTAGCCTGTTTGACATTTTTGAGCTCAACTGTTGTGATATGTCTGTATGCAAACTCATCTGGGTGAGTCCCTTCAAGTAACAGACTGAGCTCATTTTGTTTGAAGTTCTCAAGCCTCATGTAGACTAACCCCTTTTTAATTACTCTGTTCTCTAACATCTTTTGGGGTGGCTGTTTAGTTTCATAGGCCTTCTTGAAATCTTCTACAATTTCCCAGGGTGATACTACAAGGTCCACTGTGATCTCTTCATCTACGATCCTTTTTACTTGGCCCTTGTATCTCGAAGGAATGTCTTTCTTCACAATTCTGTGAGCCACCCTAGGATCAGGCCATATTCTCACCTTTTCCTTTTGATATTGAAATGTGTTAGCAAGGGTGTACAATCTCAGAGCTTCCTTCTTCATACTGATTATTGATGAAGAAGCAGCATATGTTTTGTTTATGATTTTCAGCATCTCATCATCATGAAGCTTTTGCTGCTGTTCTTCTTCTATCTTTACTTTCACAGCTTCCATCTGTGAGGTGGGAGTGATGGGCATAGGTTTGGCTTTAGGCAAAGTTAGGACTGTAGAAAGAGGCAGCCTATCTTCTTCCTCATCATCCTCTTCTTCTTCTTCTAGCCTCAACACCCTTCTCTTCTTCTTCTTGGGTGCATCATCGGTTGTTGGTTTTGAGGGTAAAGGAGTTGGTTTAGAGGGTTGTGGTAGTGGTGATTTTGAAGTGGGAGGTTTTGCAGGTTGTTCTAGCATTCTTGTAGTGAGTGAGGCTTTTGAGTGTTTTGCTAGTTCCTTTCTGTTCCCAGCACCTGCCTCATTTAGTGCTTCAATCACCAATCCCTTAGTGTATGCTTCAGACGAACAGATCTTGGTGGTTATTGCCAAGATACTGTCCCTAGTCCATGACTTAATCTCGATCAATGATCTCCAAGGTACTTTGCAATGAATCTGATCATGATCTCTAGTCTTTCTCTTTCTAATGCATCATAACTTGCCCATCTTGAGTTAATTTCTTCAACTTCAAGTCTCCTAATCTCTGAGTCAAGCTGTGCAGTATCGAACCCCTGTCTATACAGTTGATCAATAATGGAGTCCATTGATTTACTGTGTGTAGCATCTGCCATTTTGATCATCTCATCTAGTTCGAGTTCTTTTTCTTTTCCTTCAACCTTCCTCTTCCTATATGTGACATGAAAGTCTTTGTGACTTTCACCCACTTGATCAATGTCAGCTCCCTTCACAAACTCCTCTTCCTTCTCAGTCTCCTTTTCTTTCTTCCCCTCTATGCTCTTCCTCTTTGCTTTCACTGACTGACTCTCCCCCTTTTTGGTTGCATTGGTTGCAAGGGTTTGAGTAGCAGAAAGCCTTGTGCTCACAATCTCCTCCACCAGGGGTTGTATGATTGAGGGAAGCCTCTCATCCATGGTTTTGATCACAATGTCTGTGATCATTGGGGTGATGAGAGGTAGGGATTGCTAAAAGATAGCAGTTGTTTGCTCAGATGGGTTTTGTCCCTGAGAAGCAGTGCCAGAAATAGAAGCTGGTGGCTCGGAAGTTTTGAGTGGCTGAGTGTGTGGGAGACCTTCAGGTGAAGGTGCCATCTGTGGGTTTATGTTGGTGGCAGATGGACTTGCTATTTGAGAGAATTGGTCAAGTAGTCTTTGTAGTTTACTGACTTCTTCCTCAAGAATTGTGTTCTGGGCCAGAACATCATAAAAGAAGCCCAGGTCATCATCAGCAGATGCTAAATCACCTGACCTCCTGCTTGTAGCAGGATGTACATGCACTGGGTGTAGACCAGTTGTAGCATGTGCCCCTTTTTCTTGGAACTGGGGACTTCCAGCCTCAGGACGATGTCCTTCATCAGCTGTTGCCTCTGGTGAGGTCTTAGCTATGTTACCAGCCTTAGTCTGATCATGTGCTGATTCAGAAGAGGTGGCAGCCTCACCAGATGTTCTGGTCTCCATATCCACACCAGGAGATAGAACAGTTAAACCCTCGTGCTGTGGGCTGTCAGAAGCATGTTGATCCTCTTCTTCAATTGCTGTGGTTTTCCCCTTTGTTGGTGTTTGTTGGGGAGGAGGAGAGGCATGCAGCTGAGTCAGCACGTTTGCAATAATGAGAGTAGGACTTTGTGGGGCAGTTGCAGTGGGAGATGGGTTAAACGCAGTATGCACCTGGGGAGAATGGTGCTCTTCAATGGCAATCTCCTCAAATGAGGAAGATCCCAGATTAGTGGGTACCCCTTCTTTGGTTGCTGCAGGCTCCTTTTGAGAGGAATCCTGAGCGGTTGTGGCTGGTGAAGTCCTTGTATCCACTAGGGGGTTATAACCAGTGGATATAGCCTGCGTTTGTGTTGCAGGGGCATCCTCAGGGGACTCATTTCCCTGAGTAGCCTTTTTTGTCTTCTTTTTAGTGGGTTGGTGGGGACTTTGGATTTGGAGGTGGTGGCTGTGGGTTCCACTGCGTGGGTTTGCGCAGCTTGGCAGCCATTTTTAGTGATTGGTCAGAGTTGTTCCGGGAGTATACTTCAGGCAATACAGCCGTAGCAGGGACTCCCAGGCCAACAAGTCCCTCAGCTTGAAGCTGGTTTTCAATTATGGCCATTATGAACCGAGGATATAATATCCAACGGTTAGCAAGTTGTTTTTGGGCCATATCCTTGAGCTCTAAAAATAGTATTTCAGAAAAATTTAAAGGTTGTTGCTCAAGGATGGAGTACATTACCTGTTGCCACCTTGTGGACATTTGATCCCATGATGAAGTCTTGGGGGCAAGGCAGACATTTACCAGGTGAAAGATGAGACGTTCGGCATCCTGGAGATGTTTCTTCAATATGGTAGATGCACTCAGGTTACCCTGGTATCCATGCTGGGCAAATGATTGATCGATTGTGCCCTTTGGATAACCAGTTAGGAAAGTGGCATCATCAGATTGAGGGTTTGGCGAAGAATGTCTGGAGTAATGCTTTTTGATGATGGACAAACGATTGAAGAGACTCTGTGTCATTCTCCTCAGAGACAAGAGTGATGTTTGTCCAGAATTGGTTAAGAGATTCAGCATATATGGTGGGATTTAACAAAAAAGCCGTTTTGTAAGGTGACTGAACCATTAAATCAATGGTGTTGTGAAACTTGGTCCAGTATGGTGATTTTATGAGATGTGCGACACAGTTGTGTCGAGGTTTTAGTTGCATGGTCGCCATTGATGAAGAGAGGTTACAGAGTTTTTTTTTTTTGAACGTTAGGTTTGAGAAGAGAAGAAAGTAAAAACTCTAAAGGTGGGATAAGGTATTTAAAGGGTAGGGTTAGAAAACGACTGATGGTTTTGGTGTTAGTCATCAGTTGTTGAAACTACGGATGACGTGGTATTAACTTTCAGAGGTTTGGAATGACTGACCGTATTGGTGTGATCAGCAGTTGTTATAAAACAACTGAATACTTGGTTTTAACGGTCAGACGTTGAAACAACTGAAGTCTCTGATTTAGTCATCAGTAGTTATAAAACTACTGAAGACAATTTTGACTTCAGGTGATGAAACAACTGACTTGGTATTAGTCATCAGTAGTTGGGAAACTACTGAAGACTTTGGTTTTACCATCAATTGTTGTAAACAACTGAAGACTTGGTGTTAGTCATCAGTAGTTGTGAAACTACTGAAGACATGGTTTTGCTTCAGTTGTTTAGAAAGAAACAGCAGTTGGGAAACTACTGAAGACAAAAAGGCTCATCAGTAGTTGTCGTCAATTTATTGCTTTTCAGCTGTTTCATACTGTCCTCAACACGTACTCATCAGACGTTTTCATCTGTTTTCAGATGTTTCATAGGACATCAGTACGTATTTGTATTTCTGACAACAATAGTTGTAGCTACATCAGCTATTGTAACTACAATTGTTTTAACAAATAAAGTACCTGAGTACTGAGAAGTTAAGCTCTAATAGTTTAAAGAAAACTTCTGGAGAGAAAATAACGTCAGTACTTATATATATGACTAATAAACTAATGATCATCAGTACTTATGAGCTGAGATCACCAGTAGTTGTCACTTATTCTAGCTGCAACATACCAAGCCTTAACACTAGGTTTTGGAAAGTTGTGCTATCCAAGGGCTTAGTGAAAATGTCTGCAAGCTCATCAGCACTAGGAACAAATTTTGGATCAATCAGACCTTTTTCTAAACAATCTCTAATAAAATGGTGTCTGATTTCAATATGTTTAGTCCTAGAGTGCTGGACAGGATTCTTGACAAGACAAAGAGCTGAAGAGCTGTCCATTAACAATGGGGTCTTAGTCTCTGTTATGCCATAATCCAATAATTGGTTTTGAAGCCAGAGTACCTGAGATGTACAGCTTGCAGCAGCAATGTACTTTGCTTCAGCAGTTGATGTAGCAACTGAGGTCTGCTTCTTACTCTGCCAAGAAATCAAGCAGTTGCCTAAGAATTGGCATCCTCCAGAAGTGGACTTTCTTGTCAACTTACACCCTGCATAGTCACTGTCAGAAAAAGCAAACAATTTACCAGAATGTCTAGTAGAATACCATAAACCTAGAGATGGAGTGCCTTGCAAATATCTAAAGATCCTCTTGACTGCAATCAAATGAGACTCCTTAGGTGCAGCCTGAAATCTAGCACAAACACATGTAGCAAACATAATATCTGGTCTAGAAGCTGTTAAGTATATCAAGGACCCAATCATACATCTGTAAAGTGTTTCATCAACCACTTTACCTTTCTGATCTGTATCTAGTTGTGTGGTGTTGCACATGGGAGTAGAACAGGGCTTACACTTTTGTAAATCAAACTTTTCCAAAAGATCTTTTGTGTAGTTGGATTGATGAATGAAAATTCCATCAGCCTTTTGTTTGATTTGCAAACCCAGAAAGAACTGTAATTCTCCCATGGCACTCATTTCAAACTTCTGTTTCATCAACTTTGTAAAGGCATCACACAACTGTGGATTAGAGGATGCAAAAATAATATCATCTACATAAATTTGAACAAGTAGATTATGCTGCCCAGCTTTCTTAATGAATAAAGTCTTATCTATGGAGCCTCTAGTGAAATTATTTTCCAGAAGAAAGTTTGATAATGTCTCATACCAGGCTCTAGGAGCTTGTTTCAACCCATAGAGAGCCTTATCAAGCTTATACACCCAATTAGGATGTTTATTGTTCTCAAAACCTGGTGGTTGACATACATAAACCTCTTCTTTAATTTTCCCATACAAAATGCACTTTTGACATCCATTTGAAAAACTTTAAGGTTGTGATAAGCAGCATAAGCTAAAAACAATCGAATTGCTTCCAGTCTGGCTACAGGGGCAAAGGTTTCATTATAATCAATGTCTTCCTCTTGTGAAAACCCCTGTACACCAGTCTGGCCTTGTTCTTAACAATAAGCCCATTTTCATCAGTTTTGTTCCTAAACACACATTTAGTGCCTATTGCACACTTACCTGGAGGTAGAGGAACCAGTTCCCACACTTGCTGTTTCTTGAACTGAAGAAGCTCAAGCTGCATGGCTTCAACCCATCCATTGTCCCTTAAAGCAATGTCATAGTTCTTTGCTTTTGCTGACTAATGAAGAGAGCATAGAAGGAGAAATTAGACAATTGACTTCTTGTTGAAACACCAGCATTGATATCACCAATGATTTGAGACATAGGTGATTCTTCAGATCTTGGTACATAATAAGATCTGTGCAAGTGTTTGTAGCAGGCTCAGCAGCAACAGATGGTGATGGTGAAGCATTTCCTTGAAACCAATCAGTAGATGGTAATTCAAAGGAAGTTGAAGTTGTAGAAATCTCATCAGCATTTGTTGTGGATTGTGCTACCGAAGCTACAGGAACATCAGGTCTAGCTGAATCAGGCAGTTGATTACTAAACTTGAAAAGGTGATTACTGATATCATCATCATCATCAGTAACACCAGATGGATGACTAGCTACAGAAGATGATGGATTCATATGATCTGCAACAGCAGGTGGTTGATAAGGAACATATTGCAGAATGTCCAGATCAAACAACTCCACAGGGTTTTGTGGAATTGTATCCTTAGGGGATTCATTGAACTTCACATGCAAGGTTTCTTCAACTATCTTTGTCAACAGTTGAATACTCTATAAGCCTTGCAAGTGGATGAATACCCAACAAAATACCCTGCATCCACCTTAGAATCAAACTTTTGAGTTGATCCTTTGTGTTGAGAATGTAACAGGGACACCCAAATGCTCTAAAGAATGAAATCAAAGGGGCTAAATGATGTAAAACTTCATAAGGAGTTTTCATCAACCTCTGATTTACTAAGGCTCTATTCTGTACATAGCAGGCTATATGACAGCTTCAGCCCAAAAGGTCAGTGGCAGACCAGAATCAGCCAACATGGACCTTGCAGCTTCAATGAGGGTCCTGTTCTTTCTCTCCACTACTCCATTTTGCTCTGGAGTCCTTGGGATGCTATACTGCCTCTTGATTCCCTTTGATAAGTAAAACTCATCAAGAGTGTGGTTTCTGAATTCAGTACAATTGTCACTCCTCACACACTTAACTGATAGGGAATACTGCTTCTCAACATGTAACACAAAGTTCATAATGGACTGAGCAGCCTCATCCTTTGAATGCAAGAAGAAGGTCCATACGTATCTAGAGTAATCATCCACAATTACCAGACAGTATTTCTTCTTTGCCATACTCATTACCTTCACAGGACCAAAAAGATCCATGTGCAGTAGTTGTAAGCAGGCATTAGACTTGGATTCTTCTATGGTTGGGAATGAAACTTTATGTTGTTTCCCTTTTAAGCATGCCGTGCAGATTTCATCACAATTGAACTCCTTTATTGGAAGACCTCTTACTAAACTCTTGTGGATCAGCTGATTCATGTTTTTGAGATTAACATGACCCAGCCTTCTATGCCACAGTTTAGATTCTTGGAGAGAGGCCTTAGAGAACAAGCATGGATGGCCTTTTAACTCAATTTTCTTTGACAAATCTAAGGCATATACTCTTCCTATCCTGTTGGCCTTCAGGAGCGTATTATCATCCAGTACTTTGTCAATCAGGCTCAGAACCTTGGAAGACAGAATCCTACAGTTCTGGCTTGTGAAAAAAGCAACATGTCCTTTGTCACACATCTGACTGACACTCAACAGATTGTATTTGAGATTCTCCACATGGTTGACATCATCAAATCTAATATCTCCATTAGACACATATCCCTTTCCAATGATGTAACTTTTAGCATCATTTCCAAATGAGACAAATCCTTTCTTTCCCTGAGAGTAATCATGAAGAAGAGAGGTGCTCCCAGTCATGTGCATGGATCCTCCACTGTCCACATACCAGATGCTTCTTTGGCATGCTGAAGAACCCTGCACAATCATAAGAAACTAGTTAGCTTTGGAGACCCAAACCTTTTTGGTTTTGGGACTGATTTTATCAACAGATTTAACCATAGCGGTTTCTTATGATTAACAGCTGATGAAGATGGAGATGGTGCTGAAATGGATTTGGGCCTGGAATTCCTCTCCAGTGGTTTGATCACATGGGTTTCAAGTTGGTTAACTCTCCCCAACAGATGCTGAACCATCATAACAACTTGTGTCTGATTTGGAGCTCGAGCTTTCAGTTCATTTGACACTCCAGAGCTTGTTTTTGATGAGTTCCTGTGACCCACCATTTCCTCCTTCTTAAACTTCACAGACTTAGTCTTATGTTTATCATGAGGAACAATATCAGCTGTCTTCTGATAAACCGCATCCTTCTTAGTTGATTTGGGTAAGGCCTTGGGTTTATCAGGTTGAGATGATTGTGGTACAAACTTGGTCTCAAACTTAGTTTTCATTTTATTTATTTCTAGTTTAATGAGCTCATCCCTTTGGAGCTTTAAACCCTTTTTGTACCAACATTCATCAGATAGATGATTGAATTTACCACAAATTTCACATGGTTTATTCTTTATCTTGGACATCTTTAATCGAAGTGGAAACTACTGAAGGTGTGTGATCTTCAGTACATTCCTCCTATCAGTACTAGGTACTAAAGGATTTGTAACAGCTGAAGACTGGTAATTCAACTGTTTTCCATCCGTCCTAATAGACTGTTTGATGGATTCCTCAGCAGTTGTTAGTCCTTGTATTTCAACTAATTTGAAATGCTTTTCAGATGTTAGGTCTCTTTCAGTACTTGAGGTACATTGAGGAACAACATCTGAAGTACTCAGCTTCATATGAGTCTCAGTAGTTAGACCATCAGTCAATTTATTTGTTGAGATCTTAACACTGGTTTCATTCTCTGATCTTAGATTATCATTGGAGAATGACTCACACGATAATGTGGTTTGGAGATTGCTTTCACTTTCAGACTTAACTAAGGAGTTAGGAGTAAAGTCTGTTGGTGGAGCAGTATGGTTGTAACCAATGCCAAACTTCACATTTGAAGCAGTTTGCTTGCTAAGAAGCATTTCAAATCCCTTGCATGATGAGACCCAGCGTTCACACTCAACTTGGGTCACTGCAAGTTTTTCTTTGAGACTCCTGTGGTCTTCCAGAATAACCTCTAGCTTGGCCTTTTCATCATTAATTGGCATTTAAGCTTATAAATCTCATCACTTTTACTGTTAAGAGCAGACTCATGCTCAGCTTTTCTTTTGAAAATGGTTTTCTCAAGCTCAAGTTTTTGATTTATTAATGCTACATTTGCCTCTCTAATAGAGACAAAGGCAGTTATGCATGATTCAGAACATAACTTGGCTTTAGCCTCTGAAGATACCTGAGTTACCTGTGAAGATAATGCATTTGAACAGGAACCCTCAGTAGACTCCAGGGCCATGAGAGCAAGATTTCCAAAAGGGTGTTCACCACCATGTTGACTAGCACCAGCATAGTATTGCTCAGTGTGACCAGACAAGTTATCAGGTAAGCTACTCCAGTCAACGACTCCAGGTGTGAAGAAGCTGTGATGAGGTTGTGATTGAGATGGAGATGGTTGAGGTTCTGGTAGTGCATGAGATTATGGTACTATAGGAGCTTGAACTTGATTTGACTGTGGCATATAATAGCAGGGATAAGGATATGGCATTTGACCCTGAGGAACAAAATATGCAGGAGATTGAGGGTGTGATGAATGACTAGAACCAGCAGAGTGTTGCCCTTTGAATTGTGAATTGTTATTTGGAAAAGTCAAAAAGGGTGCAGAAGTGTTAGATCCAGTTGATCTACACTCTCTTGCAAAATGTCCAAGCCTGTGGCATTTGTGACACTTCAACTTGCTCTTGTCAAAACCGACTTTGGTTTTGTCAGAGAGTCCAGGAAATTTCCTGCCAGTTCTCTTGTAGAATTTCTGAGATCTGATATTGATCAAGGCCATTTGGCTCAAAATATCCATCTCTTCTAAATCATCATCAGCAATGCCCTTCAAATCATCCATGATAAAGCATAGATTGTCACTATTATTACCAGAATGACAATCAACACTCACAAAGGCATGATTAGAATTGTTTGAGGTGAAATCAATATGCTCATCATATTGGCATTCTGATCCTGCATACTCCGACACATGACTTACCAAGGCAGTGTTTCCTGGTACAAAATCATCAGTGAGTTTTTCCAGATGATGACAGCTTTTGTTTCTGTTCTATCTCTCTCTCAAATGTGAGCAATTTCCCATGGAGTTGGGTGAGAGATAGTTTGTCCAAATTTGCACTGGAGCGTAGGACAATAGTATATGTGTCCCATCTCTCAGGCAGTGATCTGAGAAATCTGTTATTCATCTGGTTGTTTGTGTACTCATGTTTGACCATTTTTAATTTAGAGATCAAACAAGAGAACCGCTCAAACTGTTGAGTCAGTGTCTCACCCTTCCTATGAGAGAATGTCTCATATTGTTGGGCAAGGATTTCTCTATTATTTGCCAAGACCTCATCTGTTCCTCCAAATTGTTCTTTCAAGGCATTCCAGAGGTCATGGACAGTTTCATAATGCATTAGCCCAGAATAGATTTTATTTGGCAGTGCCATGGCCAGAATTCCATGGGCTTTTGCATCAATCTCAAACAATTTCTTATCCTCATCTGAGTATTGCTCCCTCCTCTTCGGAACCATTTGATTGGTTTTCGGGTTATTCACCATAGGCTTGTGTGGACCATGTACCACTGATGTCCAATAACCTGAGCTGTTAACAGACAGGTGATGGAGCATTGTCGTTGCCATATGTTGTACTCATTCCTAACCAGCATCGGAGGCTTGGTTGAGGAACCAGTATTGTGAGGATCATTGGAAGGAGTAGTCATTTTAGGTCCAAATACAATTTAATTCAAGCTTTTAAAAGATTTTACACAGACCACAACAGACTCAATGAAAACCAAGAATAAATCTCAGGATGAATGACCAAAAACACAAAAAATTCAATCTCTATAACCGTTTCTTGCAAAAATGCTAATTCAATCAAACTTGGATCTTGGATAGCAGTTTTAATGATCAATTATTAGATCGATCAATGATGAACAGGCTCTGATACCATTTGACAGGATCAGGGATCTCAAGTTTGATGGATTAGAGTGTAACACAGCGGAATAAGAACAAGAATTAGACAAATTATAGCAAGAATTTGATATTCGTATGCATTATGAACAAATACGGTTGTAAAGAGAGAATATATTTCTGTGAAAAGGAATGTTTCAATAATATCAAATGTTTCTGCTCAATCATTCACAATTACAATAAGGTTGACACTCCTTATATAGAGTGCAATCACTGCTGATATCACGGGATAGTGACATGTGGCAGATTTGTTACAAAAATAACTAAAACTTAACAAACTACTGAAATGTTCACAACTACTGAGAACATATCAGAGTGCTAAGTATAAAACATAAAACTACTGATACGAAACTACTGAAACTACAACGACTGAAGAACAAGCTCTTCAGTCGTTTTACAAAACTACAGAAAGGAAAACATAAAACTACTGAAAGAAAACCGTCACAACTATTGAAGAAGACCTCTTCAGCTGTTGTGACATCGACTGATACTTGGTCTTCAGCACTTGTCTTCAGACTTTGTCTTCAGCACTTGTGTCTTCAGACTTTATCTTCAGCACTTGTGTCTTCAGACTTTGTCTTCAGCACTTGTGTCTTCAGACTTTTGTCTTCAGCTGTTGTGGACTTCAGCAGTTGTTGTGACGTCTGTGGGACTTAAGGTTTTTCTGATCCGGCTCATTGGTTCTTTTGGTCCAACAACGATAATTCCCAATTAATATATAAAACACACAAACAAATAAGCATAATACAATAATTACATAATCAGTTAAATTATCAATAATTTAACATTGCTAATTATTATTAGGTCACCAACGTTAAACGACAACTAGTGTTTGTTTACGACACGTGCATGCAAGACTTAACGGAACTAACGGAGTTTGATAACAGAAATTTACCGGATGTCACAATTACAGATTACTAGTGGGTGTGTCTAGTGGGTGTATCGTCGATGATAAAGAACATGAATTGAATGAAAAAGGGAGGTTTTGAGATTAAAAGGGAGGACTTTTTGAAGTTAATTAGGGCTACTTTGAAAGCCCTACCCATGTGTCCAATTACAAAGAAAATGGTGATGAAGAAAGAAGGCGGTGTGTGTACAGGGGTGCAAATGTGCAATCGACAGTAATTAAATGGAGGAAAAATGAAGGTTAGATTTTCAACCATTTGGATGGTAATTTGATCTAGGGTCTTTTTTAATGTTTTATCCTTGTAAGATATTTTTTAAGACTAAATTATGTAACTTTTTGATTAACTAAACCTTAAGCCAACGCTATGAGTCGATTTTACGTAACGTGTTGTGACGATGATATATAACAAAATAATGTTTGATATATGATATCCCAAGATAGAAAGAAGAAGAATATAGTGAGTGTACCTATAACAAACATCTTTTCTCTCTTTATTAGTTTTTTTTCGTTTTTAATATGTTGTTCAATGTAATTCACTGTAAGTAATTACAAAATGATGTAACTATAGTGATGTAACTCACTATTATTCACTGTAATTCATTGTATTAGGTATGGTTTGATGTTTAATTTGGTGTTTTTTATTAATGCACCATGTTTGTTTGATGTAATTTACTGTAAATATTTTGTTATTAATACACCATGTTTGTTAATAATGTAATGTTTTCACATGTTCATAGTTTACATTGATTTTTCGTTACAATGGTGCAGTTTTATTATTTTGGTTTTATTATTGTGTTGAAATTTCATTACCATGGTGTAATGTTGTTACAGTGGTGTAGTTATATGATGTAATTTTGTTACAGTGGTGTAGTTATATTTGTTTTATTTTCTTTACAGTGATGTAACTACAGGGGGTGGTAACTATGATGCATCGGATCAAGATATCTTTAATATTTGGATATGAATTTGGAAAAGAATTTGAACTCATTTTGTTAGATTGTTATGTTATTAAAATCACGTTGGTGTAGTTATTAAAATCACATTGGTGTAGTTACATCGTTTAATGATGTATATTTTACATTTGGTTTACATTTGTTTACATTAGTTTTCGTTGGTTTACATATTATTTTGCATTATAGTTTTACTACAGTTTACAGCAGTGTAACACTGTAACATATGATAAAATGGTGTAACATATGGTTTTAGATAGTGTATTTTTGTTATTTTAGTGTGATTACAGTGGTGTATTCTTATTATAGTGGTGCAACATATGGTTTAGTTGTTATAAGATAGTTTTTAAGTGTTAAAATTACTAACTACAGTAATGTAGCTACGGACGACCAAACAAAATTACAAAAAGATTATTGAGACTATATGGTAATTAAAGAGAAAAATAATACGAGTTTAATGATATAATGTTTATAAAAAAATAATATAGTATAAAAAAATTATAAATGTATAAAGAAATTGGGTGTAAAATTATTTTTATAAAAAAGAAAATAATATTAGAGGAAAAAGAAAGTTAGGTGGTGACACTTGTCAAATTATTTTTATTCAATCTGTATTTTTTAGTTTGGTTAAATGATCACATTACCCTTTTCAATTAAAAAAATTAAAGGACACATGATATGATCTCTTGTTTTCTCAAGTAAATCAATGGATCAATATGGTTAATGGATTCTCACAAAAACTAAGGGTTTTTATTAGAACCTTATCATATATATATATATATATATATATATATATTATATATATATAATATATATATTATATATATATATATATATATATATAATATATATATATATATATATATATATATATATATATATGTATATATATATATATGTATGTATATATATATGTATGTATATATATGTATGTATATATATGTATGTATATATATATGTATGTATATAATATGTATGTATATATATATGTATGTATATATATATGTATGTATATATATATGTATATATATATATGTATGTATATATATATATATATGTATGTGTATATATATATTATGTATATATATATATATATATATATATATATATATATATTATATATATATATATATATATTAGGTTTGGTTATTATAAAAATCCTTCGTTTTTGTGAGAACTCTTTAACCAAATTCTAACCATAGATCAAGAAATGAATGGATAATATTTGTCAATATTTTTTTATTACAAAAGGGTATAAATGTCATTTAACTCAACCACCAATATTCAGATTTAACAAGATTATAACAAGTGTCATCCACATATCCCTATATTTCTTTTTTCTTTATATTAAAAAAATTTCACCCTCTTTTTATTTAAACACTCATAACTTTTTTATAAATTGTAATTTTTTTATAAAAAATGCACCATTAAACTTATCATATTTTTCTCTTTAATTCTAATATAGCATTGCAAAAAAAGATTTATACGTACGCAGTTACATCATATTACAATGTTACATTGTTGTACCATTTTGCAAAGCTATAACAAAAACAATAAGTTACAATGTAATTCTCATATAATCTTACAAACAACATTATTAACAAATATAATTTTGCACTATTGTACGAAACTTTAATACACGATATAACATCACTCCAACTAACAATAACATCCACGTTATTATAACCTAACAACCAAACGATATTAGATCATGTTATACTAATGTAATCTTTAGCAAAGTTGTAACAAAAACATCTAGTTACACTGTTAAATACATGTTATTACACCACTCCAACTAAAAGTAGCATAATCATTAAAAAACCAAATGATATTACATCAATATAAACCAATGTAAAACAATATTAACCTAAAACGATCTATAAACACAAATGAATCATTAACCAATGTAAATCAAACGTTTGTTAAATTTAAACCAGACGACATTACACCATGTCCTAATGATTTAGCACTACATCTGGAACAAAACAACCCAAATATTAACCAATGTAAATAAGAAAAAGTATTACTCGTACATAGTTACATCAAGGTACACTGTTATACTACTGTAACTTGGAGCAAAACTGTCACGAAAATCAGTCTGTAAACCAATGTAAACTAATGTAAACCAATATGTAACTAATATATAAAAATATAAAGCAAACATTTGTAACAAAATTAACCTAATACATATATATATATACACCAATGCAAAAAGAAAAAATAGAATTACACTACTGCAAAAACAAAAAGGTACTAGTTTTACAATACAATATACCCAATTCATGGTATTATAGTAACAAGTTATTACATTAAATTGCAGTATCACACTAATGTAAACTAATGTAAATCAATATTAACCAATGTAAACTAATGTAAATCAATCTGTAAAGAAATGACATTAAACAATATAACTAAACCTCAAAAATTTCAGAAACCTAACAACCAAAACAACATTAATCCATGTAACTACACCACTGTAAAAAATCACATCATATTGCACTTACTTATGGTGATGTAACATATTGAATAAGCAAAAAAAATTTCTAAATTTCAGGATAACAATGATGAAACATGATTTGTTTACAACATAGAATCAATTAATTAGAAGTTCATGTAATAGAAACACTTAGTTACAATAAATTAAATCATGTTTATTTGAATGCAAATCATAATGCTTACAGTAAATCACATTATATTATACTTACTTACAGTGAACTACATCGAATAAACACATATAAAAACCAACAAAAATAAAACGTAATAAAACCCAATGCATCACCATTACCGTAGTCTTCCTTCTGACTGTCTTCACTCTTCAGTTATCTAAAAAACTAAAAATAATTTTAAGTTGATTTAACAATATGCAAAAATGGTTTTTTCACTTTTCATAAAAATATGTATCCTTAAAGGTTTAACATTTTCTAGAAAAAAGAAAGTAATTTTCAATTTATCATAATGTGAAAAAAAAGTTCCAACATTTGAAAATGTCAAAAGTGAATCTCTAACAGGCTATCACTTTTAACAAAAACTGTCTAAGACATTGAATCAACATCTGTATGAACCATATTGAAATAATTTTTAAATGATTCAAACACTAATGTAAACCAAAAAAATAAACAGAGAGACAAATAATTTAAACACTAAAAATAACACACACTATAAAGCAAGAAAAACCTCATAGAAGTTGAGATTTTAATCGCGACGGTGGTGTAGACAAAGCCGACGGTGGCAACAAGAAAAACCCAGATCTGAATCATAAGAAAAACCCAATCAAAAGAAAGAACCCAAATCTAAACCGGGATGGTGACGGTGACTAGGATGTTGGAAGTGGTGGTGGTCGATATCACTCTAGGTGGTGTGGTATTTTGAAACGCAACGGTGGTGACAAAGAAAACCCAGATATGAACCTCAATGGTGGTGGTGATAAAGACGATAAAGATAATGGTGGCATTGGTGACAAGGATGACACACAGCCATGGCGTGTAGTGAACTACAACGATGTGGTGATGGTTGATGTTGATCTGGTTGATATGGTGGTGGTGCAATTCAAGCACAAAAACAAAAAAAATAGCTATTGTTTGAGAGAGAAAGATGATGATTTATTCTTGTGAATAAACTATTGATTTTATGGTATGGAAACATAATATCTGAGAAAAAGCAAAAAAAAAAAAAAGTCAACAGAAAAGTACATAATTGCAAAATTACATTTTTATCCTAAATTAATCTATACCATTGAATTGAATCTAGATTTTTTAATATTAAATCAATGGTTGTGGTTGAGTTAAAGGATTTTTACAATTGTTTAGGATTTTCATATGAACTCAATTCTATATATATATATATAGAGAGAGAGAGAGAGAAAGAGAGTAAATTACCATTTGTATCCCTGGCGTTTGTTCATTTTAACCACTTGCATCCCTACAGTTTCAAAATTGCCATCCGACCTCGAACGTTTCATGTTATCTTCATTTGAGTCTATACGTTTCATTTTATCTCCATTTGAGTTCAAATGAGTAACACTGTTAAATGTTCAGTTAAAATTGTTATTAAAATGATGAAACTACCCTTAAAATTAAAACACACATAAAAAACCTTGTGGGTCTCATCCATCAACATCATCTTCTTCAAATCACCACGTGCCTAACTCATTTCCCCTTTCCATCCCCCAGCTTTCCCCGCCATCGGCTTCCCCCAACCGAAATCATTATCATACATCGAAAACCGCGGTGAACTGCCCATCGTCACCATACCTCCGTCGAAGTTCCCCAACGGAAAACACCGTGGGTCCTGTTCCCAATTGTGCACAAAACGACGCACCATCGTGTCGTTGTGGGATGTAACGTTTTTTGTTCAGCTGCTCTGCACACCACCGGAGATCGTGAGATAACACGTCGCCGACGGTGGTGTACGTCGGAATGCTTTGAATTGTGTTACTGAAGTAGAAAGCTTCGAGCTTTGGCTCCAGACGGTGACGACAGTTCACCACCATTCTTCGGCGGGATTTCGCCTGAGAGATTCACCAATGGGAGTTGCAGAGAGAGGAGGTGAAGAGAAGGGTCTTTCGAAAGCGAAAGATCCGACCATTGACGCGTTGAAACGTCCGTACACGTTAACGGAGACCCATCACTGAAAACCCACTTCAACCCCCTCCATTGACACAAGGGTATTTAAGTGTTCTATGATTTTAGCAGCAGATTCTCCGATTTGCCTCCGATTGAGGGTTTGATTTTGTTCAAAAGCAAATCAACGTTGTAGAAGCTGATAAAAGTGGTGAAACAGTGAATGTGAAGGTGAAGAAGACGAATTTGAGGATGAAATTGAGGTTGAAGATGAAACCGCCATTGATGGAGCTTGATGGAGACTGTGTGTGAGTGTGTTGGAGATGGTGAAGGGAGTGTTGACTGGTAGTGATTTTGTTCCCACTTTAATGTATTTTAAAACATTGAGCATGATGTTGGGGTACTTTATTGTTGGACTGTTGGATAGAGATCGGACGGTGGGAGGAGAGTGGGGGAGTGGAGGTGAGAAGCAGAGGATTATTTGAGGGGAGTGGGTGGTGGTACTGTGCGTGAGGTGTGGAGGTTGTGTGGGTCAAACGAGAAGATGATGTGGATGGTCCTACAAATTTTTTTTATTTTTTTACTCTTAAGGGTAATTTAGTCTTTTCCATAAAGAGTTAACTGAACAACTTAACGTAGGTAGTTATTTGGATTCAAATGGAAACAAAAATAAAACGTTAGGGGGCGAATCAAGACTTTGAAACTGCAGGGATACTAGTGGTTAAAATGTGAAAACGTCAAGGATGCAATGGTAATTTACTCATATATATATATATATATATATATATATATATATTATATATATATATATATATATATTATATATATATATATGTATATATATATATATCTATATGTATATGTATATATATATATATATGTATATATATATATAAAATGAGAAAATGTTAGGGATGCAAATGGTAATTTACTCATATATATATATATATATATAATATATATATATATATATATATATATATATATATATATATTAAACATATCAATAATCCACCTTTCCACTGTTCACTCTCAAATGTGTCCATGGACCAAACAAATGTCATGGGGCCTGTCAGTGTACTCTTTTCTGGAAGCATAAATTGTTTATTTCTGATAAAAAAATATTCTTCTGTATTATAATACATATTATGACCTTTGGTCGGTGGTTACAGTGCCACCGTACCAAAGGCAAAAGACATGTTACAACTTGCAAAAGCTTAAGTCTTAAAAGCACAATTTACAAGTCTTGATGCTAAAGGTACAACTGATAAATGCAACGACTGATTTTGGAACTGTTTCCGACTCGATGAAGCAGCTACTGCCGGAGGTATGGCAATGGCCATGGTTCTATTTATCGGTCGCCATGACGGAGTAGGGTTAGGATGAACATGTAGTTGTGGTTGTGATATGGTTACGGTAGTTGTGGTGGTGCGATGGTTGCGGTAGTTGTCGTGTTGCGGATCGTTAAAGCCGCCGCCACCAACGCCGGAGCTATGGCAGCGGCCCTCACCTTCGTCGAGTTCTTCGTTGAAGAATGCATTATCCCCTCACGGTGACACCAATATCATCAACATAAATGACAGATCCATCTTTTGGTCGTCGTAGTGTGTGTTGGTGTTGCCGGAGTTTGTTGCAGGCAAGGTGGTGTTGGTGGTGGTAGTGGTGGAGCTCAAGGCAAGATGATTTTGATTTTATGAGTACTAGAAGGTGGAAATGATTTGAGGGAAGTAGAAATGGAGATTAAAAAGTGATTTAATATCTAAGTTCTTTTTAGGTAAATTTGGAACTTAAAAGAATATTATAACTGGTTAATTTTAACATTTGAGATCCAAATTCAGATTTATTTTTATTTTTATTAAGTTGTATCTTTCTATGCCATTTATTTGACTTCAAAATTTAAATAATATATTTATTTAATACAACATTGAACTATATTAATATTTTTAAATACATAAAACTACAGAGCATAAAAGAGTAATGGTTACAATAAGCCAGAAGAGAAAGACAATAGAGAGTGTAGAGGTATTAAAATAAATAAATGATGTTTGAGTGTTATGAAAGACGTAAATTTCAAAGGGTGAAAAACAATTTTAAATAGAAGAAACGTTGGAGGATAGACTTCGAAGGAGCATATTTGTCATCTATTTTTTCAAACGTAAAAATAACTAAGTAAACTATTTTAATTTTATTTATTTTTAAACTTTAGTAGAATACAAAATATAAATATCATTAAATTTTATTTAAAGATAATATTTTGAAATTCATATTTAAGTGTTTAAATATTAAAGTAAAACCCTATAGTAGTATTTTTATAATGTTTAACAACCAATTAAAATACTTATTTAATTATATAACAACTTTACAAATTGATTGTTATTGTAATATTATTAATATTTAAATTCGTGTTATAGCAATAGCTAAAACTTATACAACTTATACACATTTATATATTTGTTTTATAACTCTTGTAAATTTTTGTTTTTTTTTAAACATATAAAATTATTTTCATAGCGTTAAGAAAACATATAATTAAGTTATTACAATAGGTATTGTATTTTGTGGTGTTACATAAATGTTTAACGGAAGAGATAATATATCTAATATATCTAATATTATTACACATAAATGTTAGTTATATGTATATAGGCTCCCGCGGCAAGGCGTGGGGTAATCTTCTGATTAGTAATAAAAGTAGATCCGCAGAAGTGCTGAATTAATATCGTTCATTTAATACATTTCTTTTGGAATGGTGGACCACTAATTCTATCAAACACATATTCTTCTTCGATGCGTTCAGTACCGGATCACATGCGTTGGTCTAACCGAAACTGTATTTCTAACCGTTATGGTACTGCCTATTTCAACCATTTTCATTTGTTCACATGTAGAACCTAATTCCAATTTATTTTTTTTCGTTTATAAATCTCACTTACTTATTTAATCCAGTGTTATAAATTACAAATGCATACCAAAACATACGGTATTCTTATATTTTATCTAAAATAGATATGCATATAAATAGTTAAAATCCTTACATTATTCATAGCATTGTTATTTATTACGTCGTTTGTTTTTTAAATCAAGTCCGACCAACCCGTGAAATGGGCTAGTAAAACGACTCAACGATAACTATATATTTTGAAAACTTTGTTGTTCTTAGTTAATTACGACATTATAACCAAAATAATGTTTAAGACCTTTCCATCTTTCAAGACCGACAGGGGACTGTGGTCCTCTAACAAACATAAAAATCCAGACCCAGACAATTATTGAATCTTGTGATTGATGTATGTTTTCTTGTTTTTATTATGCAACATATCGTTAATTTTAGGGCAAGGATATCCGGACACCCTGTCAGGGTATCCGGGCGTCCTTTGACTTTTCTTCACAGCCCGTGAAGACTCTTACGGACCGTGAGAGGGTTTGAAAGTTTTAAAATTTTGAATTAGGAACTCACAACCGTGAAGACTGTAACGGGCCGTAACACAGCATCCATGAGAGCGTTCACGGCCCATAAAGGATTTCATTTACGGCATGTTAACCTCTTCACGGGCCGTGAAGGCTGTTGACGTGGTTTTTTTAATTATTTATCGGTTTTCGTGATTAATTGTTTTTTATAATTACTTTACGTGACGTATTATTCCTCGTAAAACATGTATCAATTATTTGACTTGATGTAAAATTTTATATTTATCGATATATATATATAGATACATTTTAGTTTTTTTATGAAACAATATCGATCGAGATAAGTAAAATATCAGTCGAAGAAATAATAAAAGGCATGCAAATGAAATTGGTTCTAACTCACGTGCAGTTGTTGAAAGTATTCCGGAACCAATTGATAACCATAACTGGCGGAATGACAGAAATTGGTCTCGGAATATTATGTAGTTTTTACGAAATGGAGATGGTGAATTATGTTGAGTATGCAGTTATTACATGAAGTTCCCTCACGGCCCGTAACCTTTTTCAGGATAAAAGGGTTACGGGCCATGAAGTTCCCTCACGACCTGTAACCCTTTTATTTTTAAAAAAATAGTAATTTTGTTTTTTTAACAGATTATGCCATTGTGCAAGCATGTGCGTCTTGAGACCGAGCCCAAGGGTCAGGGAGATTTTTTAGACCCTCATCCGCATCTTCGTTTTCCGTGGGAAACCACGCCGCGTAGACGGCTTTGAAGGTTATTAGGACGGCCCCTAAAAGGGACCCGTACCATCAACTGAGAGGTGATTGAGTCTGTGGGTGTCACACCCCAACCTTGACGGCGGAATCGTCGAGATGTGAGGGTTAAGATTGTTCATAACCACATAACGCTAATATTTAATCCAAATATTATAATCATAAATTTCAAATGTAACATTATAAACATAAGTCTTAAATATGAAAATAAATATAACATAAGATGTAAATAATCCAAAACAATTTGTTTATTAAACTAGGTCCAATCCGAGATGTGGATAAACTTCAAAGAAGACATCAAACTTGTCTTTTCCCGAAACATATTAAAAATAAAAAGATCAACATAACGTTAGTGAGATTTCCATAGTTTTCATACATACATATATAAAAGATGACAATTCATGTCATAAGTTAGTGAGCAAAGTAACTAAGGATGTGTGAAAAATGTGACAATCAAGCCTTGACAGTTTACAAGATTACACGTTTATAAGATTACACGTTTACAAGATTATACGATTAGCTAAGTGTACTTGGATTACCAAGCAGGCTTGTCTCGCCCATAGATCTATGACGTCATGAGGCTAGCAATAGTGAATGATTGTACATATAATAGTCAACACATAGTAATTACTAAAGTTCAACTAACAACAACAAACAAGATGACTTGCCCAAGCGTTTATAATATTTAAACGATTTTACAAGTGCATTAGTCATACGGTAACATATCTCGCCCCAAAGTGTAAAAATAAGAAAAAAGGGGTATAGAAATACTCACATGATAATAAAGGATGAACAAACCATTTCATTTGTTCACATGTAGAACCTAATTCCAATAATAGTCATACGGTAACATGTCTCACCCCAAAGTGTAGATCAAGTCCGACCAACCCGTAAAATGGACTAGTAAAACGACTCGACGGTAACTATATATTTTGAAAACTTTGTTGTTCTTAGTTAATTACTACATTATAACCGGAATAATGTTTAAGACCTTTCCATCTTTTATTACCGACAGGGGATATTTGTGGTCCTCTAACAAACATAAAAATCCAGACCCAAACCATTATTGAGGGGAAATTTACCAATATGACCATTTGACCAATTAATACTTACATAATAGCCTTTGACTATAAAAAACACCAAAGTAGACAACAAATGAGAATGGACACGTGGCAAACTATCGCCGGAAGGCGATACGTATACATGTTGTATCACTAAAATGCAAGCCCAGGCAATACACATTCATAATATATCGCCCCTTCTCGCCCTGATATTAAAAAAATTCAAATCTCGCTATGACTCGCCCTAACATGATTAGGTATCGCCTTTCATTAAAGATATTAAAAAATGTTATTTATTTCTGGCTAGACATATCGCCGGAATACCTGTTCCGTCTCGCCTCGCTTTCTTCTCCTGGGCCTTACATCGCCT
Organism: Flaveria trinervia; assembly: GCA_025506515.1. Taxonomy (NCBI): domain Eukaryota; kingdom Viridiplantae; phylum Streptophyta; class Magnoliopsida; order Asterales; family Asteraceae; genus Flaveria; species Flaveria trinervia. Next base: position 85,337,489 of record CM046447.1, read on the forward strand.
GGGCCTCCCTTAGTCTGGGCCTTACATCGCCTGGGCCTCTCTTGGGCCTTACATCGCCTAGCCTCTCTTGGGCCTTGCATCGCCTGGGCCTCTCTTGGGTCGGACCTCCCTTCGCCTGGCCCTAATGCAATATGGTATATCGGCCTGTTTGTTGAGCCCACCAAATAAAAAGTCCTAATATAATATTAAGTATAATACTATCTACTATAATTTATAATGTAATAAATTTATAATTAATATATTTTATCTATCATAATTAATGTAATAATACTATATATAATATGATAACGCTTACAAATTTGTAACACACAGTTTCATCCATCTTCCATCTTATCTCATTTCACACATATAAAAACTTTCAAACATGTTTGTTAACATTGTTGTTTGCAGCGGTGGAAAATAGAAGTTTAATAACGAAATCGAAGAGTATGTTCTTATAAGAGTTCGGTGTAATCGACGGGCAATCTCTTTATCGGTCAATATTACATTTGAAGAATTAAATAATCCTGTTTTAAGTATATTTGGTTTTAAAAAGCGTATAAGATTACGCTATAAAATGTCTACATACACTCGTTCAATTGACATATTGAATGATAATGACTGTTTATTTTTTATAAATCTTGTCATTAATGATCCAAATCATATTTTTACCTTATATGTTAGTGAAGAAGATGATGCTAGTAGTAGTTTCGTAACAATAGAAAATAATGATTTACAAGAAGAAAAATTTGATTTAAATGATAGTTTTGAAAAAAAGAAATTTTCTACTAATTTTGATGAAGATTATGAGTTTAAAATTCTAGTTACAGATTATCATGCATTGCCTGATTCTTTGCCCGATCCCACAGATATGATTTTAAAAATTATAAGTCGTCGTCTTCAAATGTAAAAGAAGGTCACTCTTTTAACACTAAAGACGATCTCCAACTGGAACTAGGTAAAATATGTATTAATTATTGTTTTGAGTTAAAACTCGAGCGATCATAAAAAAAATTTGAAGCATCATGTCAAAACAAAGAATGCAGTTGGCGTATTAGAGCATATGCGTTTGAAAGTTCAAATATTTTTCAAGTTAGGTATTTTAACGATATCCATACTTGTTCGAGAATACTGACTTATCCCAATATTCATCAAGCTAAACAAAAAGGTTGTTGGTCATATTATTAAAGATCAACTTAAAGACAGTGAACAAATATATCATGGTAAAGAAATTATGAATGATTTTAGGTTAAATTATAAAATTGATTTATCTTATCAACAAGCTTGAAGGGGAAAAAATATGCTCTTCAACTTTTAAATGGGTCACCCGAGAAATCATTTGAAGATCTTCCTCTTTATTGTTATAATTTAAAGAAAGCGAACCTCGTAAGTGTGACCCACATTACAACAGATGAAAGTGGACGTTTTGATATGTTTTTTTGTGGCTATTGGTCTTGCGGTAAGTATTTTTGTTATCTTTTATAAATTAACAAATTATTATATAATATTACTTACTAAATTAATTTAATTGTTTTTATTTAGATTCACTGTTTTGTGAGACATTTACGACATTTGATTGTCATAGACGGTGCACATTTAAAAGGTAAATATTTGGGTACTATGTTTTTGGTTGTAGCAATGGATGGCAACAATCAAATTCTACTAATAGCATATGGTGTTGGAATAACAAAGAGCGGAGATTCGTGGACCTAGTTTTTGAGTAGGCTTAAAAAGGGTATTAGTATTAATCCGCATTTAGCAATTAAATCTAATCGTGCTGCATCAATCGATGTAGCAATATCCGGATTAGAATCTCCATATCAGGTTATAAGTTCAGTTGATGAGGTAAAAATATTGTAAATTTAATAATAATTGTAAATTAAAAAATATTGGTGGACCTGATTTGTCTACTTAAGGGTGATAATTGTAATGTGTATGCCAACAGATCAGAATCTCCGTATCCGGTTATAAGTTTAGTTGATGAGGTAAAAATATTGTAAATTTAATAATTATTATGTTGTCATAAACGTACAACTAATATTTAAAATTGTTTAAACATTGCAGCTTTACATTCCACTTAATGTTGATAATTTACACCGGTTACTACTAAAGGTGGATATTCATAACTGGACTGTGTATGTATATAACAGGTATACAATTTATTTTATTTAGTTATTTTATAAATTTTAATTAATAACTTAGACTTACTGTATTTATATATATATTTTTTAACAGTCTTCCTACATTCAAGCCCAAAGAAACTAACAACTAATTGAAAGTTTATGAAAATCAATTCGTAATTAGTTATTCAATAATCAATTTTATGGCAATCATGGAGTTGTTGTTCCACTGCAAATATACAAGAAATTGTTTCATCTAATGTGCCAATACAAGCAGCAGGGTCGGGAGATTGCGGGGTGTGGGTGTGTCTGTTTGTAGAATGTTTAATTAAAGGCGAAGACGTTATGTTACCACTCGATACCAGTCAAACTCCTCAAAATTTTCGTGATAGATTTGCAGAGTTGGTAGCATCAAATGTAATGACTAGAATGAAAGAAAATGTAAAAAACAAATAGATTATGTATGTTTCATATCTATGTTATTATATTAAATCTATATATTTTGTTTCAGATCTATAATGTGAATTAATTTTACATCGTAGAATGTGGATTTATGAACAATAGTTGAATGTGGCTTTATGAACAAGGACTGCTACGAAAAATAATAATATGAAATAAATACATCATATATAATATTATAATAAAATCATTACAACTAATACAATAAAATTCTAACGAGGACGGAATAAGCTACACCAGAAATAAAATTGATCAGCTATGAACCGTCTATACAACTTACACATATCCTTAAAATTTTCACCACAATCTATGGGTTTCCCCGTAACCAAATGTTCCATCAACATTGAAACGTAAACTCCTTTATTACCTCTTAAGTTTTAGGGAGATGTAAGATAATCTTCATTTACTTCAATCTCAATGGTTGTTTAGACTTTTTCCAAAAATGGAGGTTTACTAAAAGAGCGCCAAAATACACACATATTTTCATTAACAACGGGTGAACCAACCGAACAAATTTATCACCACCTATTTCTTCATCACAGAAAATCTTTAATTTTACTGTTCGCAGATTAACACGAACAAATACTCATTCTTGACTCTAAATACACAAAGGAAAATATACATAATCAATATCTGAAAAAGAGGAATACGGTTTGAACTTTCCATCTGCAAAAAAACAGCATGCTTGCTACACAAGTCGGTTAAAAAATCAAAAAATTGTGGAGGCAATATACTCCAACGTATATTCGACAACGCATTCTTGTAAAGCTTTCTTTGTCTCCAATTCATCATTTCTTAATATCCAATCTTCAATGTGCTAAATAAAAATGTTTATATTAATACAATAAAAAAATGTATAGTATAAAATAAATTTAACAATAATGGATACAAACGCTACCACTGCGGTAAAACAACCGTTGTAGACCGAGTAAAATACCGCAAATTTTTTTGTCAAGTTTTGTTGTTGTAAAAAATATAGCAGAATAACAAAAAGGTGCATCCCCTTTATTATAAAAATCAATAACATATGTTGACCATTTATCTGATTCATCATCTAGAATGACCCATTTACGTACTGAAGATGGTCTGCCTTGAACATCTTCTTGTGCATGATGACAGTTTCTAGCGGGTTTTCTTCCGGGTTTTGAACAATGGAAGGTGAAGATTCTTGTTGATTCCTTGGACGCCTCCGTTTATTCATGAATCAAAATGAAGGTTTCGGCACAGGTTGAGAACAATATTGATATTTCTCCATAGAGTTATATTTTTAGAAAGTAAGAGACTTTTTTAGATAGTGAATGAAATTAGCTAATGTTATGGGTATTTATACTAATATTTATAATTTTCTTTTTATTTAATTTTTTATCTTAAATATTTTAAAGATTGCAAAGCTTAGCTAATTTCAAATTGTAGTGGGCTGAGTTTTCAAATTTAAATATTTAATTAGTGGGTTTTTTAAAGATGAGCTTGTTTGAAATGGGCTGTTTGTGTTTTATATTTAACACGAGCTGGGTTTAATTTAAATGTAATGAGCTAGGTTTAATTGAGATGGGCTGGTTGGTGGGGTGGGAGATGGGGTGGGAGATGAGCAGGTGAGATTTTTAACTGATTGTCTTGCCGGCGTATCGCCAGTCAACAGCGATACATATGGAGAATTGTATCGTTCATGTCTCACTTTTTTAATGGATTTGACGATATACATGAATTTGTATCGTTAGGTGCCAATATATTGGTTATTTTTGCAAATATTGAAGTCAATGACTACTACTCAAAACCATATTGGTCAAATTGTCAATATGTTAATTTTCCCATTATTGAATCTTGTGATTGATTTCTGTTTTCTTGCTTTTATTGTGCATCATATCGTTAATTTTATTCCCCTTTTTCACCTTTACAACCGCATATAATTCCTTAGCTTTTAGTGTTCACTACCCCACGGTCATAATCACAAACATCAAACTATTTGTTTTTAGAAGTCCTGATAAGTGAAATAAAGCTTTAAATTCTTCTATCACATATGATGAAAATTAATGACTTAAGCCACATTTTAAAGGGAACTATGAAGAAGAACAAAGGTGTGTCGAAAACCAGCTGTTGATTACGGTTTACGTCAGGGGCGGACATATGTGTCATTGAATGGTAGCCTCCGCTACCCTCAACTTATTATGGTAGTGTAAAAAAAATTACGGTTCTATGAAAAAAATGTTACGGTTTTACGTTACCCTTAAGTAAAATTACGTTACCCCTAAAAAATTTTAACTCAACATTTCATATTTTATAAATAAAAGTCTAATAACTTAAAAACAAACAACGCATTCTATAAAAACATAAAAAGCCATTACCTATTACCAATAATATAAAAACTGAAAATACCTATTACCTAACCCAATACAATAATAACCCAAAATAAAAATTAATATATACTAATTATCAAGTTTTGTATGCATTGTAAGTTGTATTATGTGTTTTATAGATTGTACCCATATTTTTTCTTTTTTTTTATCTTTAACCTTTTTATTTTAACACAATATTTTTATAGCTTTTATAATTTAGTCTCAATATTTTTACTTTTAATTTTGGTCCCCTATACTTTTCATGTTTTACAATATTTCCATTACACATTTCGGTCTAAAAACTCGGGATTTGAAAGATGAATTAAGGATTTGATTTTGAAATTTGGGATAAAATTGTGTTATTTGTAAATGTAATTTGTAATATTTTTGTGTTATTTTTCATAAAATTAAGGATTTGAAAAATGAAAAACAAGTTCTTATTTAGATTGTGTTATTTTTTTTTCTTTGTTTTATCGACACCTGAAGCTAGCATGTTTTATCAGTTGTAATCGCAACCGTTAAAAAATGATTTTCTAAAGGTGAAGCTTATCAAGATGGAATTAAGGAATCGACAGTGCGGAAAACATTTGAATAATGCTCTAGTATGTGTGGTTGAAAGCAAAATACTTGACAAAATAACAAATGAGGATGTAATGCTTCATTTTCAAGTTATGAAAAATTGAAAAGAAGAGTTTTGATATCTATTAAGTATTTATTTAAATTTTTTTATCTTTTTTTTTCTTTTATTTATATACATGTACAGTAAAAAAATACATTACCCCTTAACTTGTATTTTACATCCGTCACTTGTTAACGTGCTAAGAGTGAACAAAGATGACACAATGTCGACTGTTATCGATTCATCTCAAAAAACTGTATGCTCGTGGCGGAAGGCTTTCATCTCTAGGATCAAATTTCTTGAAAACCAATGTTTACCCCTATAAAATAATATATTGATATTCTTGAAAGAGATAGTAAAGAGAAGGAATGATGAACTGCGTTCAAGTAAGTAGGATTGCAACTTATAGAGTCGATGTTTGACATAAGTATTCGAATGGTTGCACATACATAATACACTATTTGATCGACTAATTTAGGGTTTGAACTTTGAAGTATAGATTCCTACAAATTGTTTTTTCTCAACTAATGTGGAATTAATAGTTTAATAGTGTACTATAAATCATTTGACATTTAACACGACCAAACAATATTAATAAAATTTTTATGAACCCTTAACCCATTTGTCACAATTCATAAAATTTAAGTGTTTGATGCGTACACATACACAAAGTTAAAGACAAGAAACTAAACCGTTGTCAAGGTCGTGATCACGGAGAAGATTTAGCATCATGGAAACAAAGAGAAATAAAAATCGTGAATGCTTGATTCTTCATATACGGTTTACTTATCGATTCTAGTCTCATTGAAAACTAAAAGTTGTCACGGACTTCACACGATCAATCAAAACAAACACAACATTATCCAATGATGAACTTCGGCACGAAGAACATAAAACATGATTTTTATTTGATTTGTGCATGGTCACCATTTTTTCTGGCCAATCATAAAATACTTTGTATTTTTGAAAAAGTTTGATGTTTTAAAAATTTTTTGAATTTTATAAAAAATTATTTCCTTAGAAATAACATTAGTAAAAATATCTCTTGCTTAATTTATTAATAAAATATTTTAATCTAAAATAAAATAAAATAATATTATAAGTAATTAATATGATTATTAAATAATAGAGAGAAGCAAAAAAAATTTGTTAAGGAACAATATGATGTTGACATGTGTCTTTTCAGATCTTCTTACTCTAATTACTCTAATAAAATGGTCAATGTGGTGGCACGTGTCAGCACCACAATCATCATCATCAAAATTTTCCCGCATTTCTCTCTTATTAAATAACTAGGTTAGTATCCTGTGTATACACTTATTGAATAAATAAAATAATAAATAATTAGTAAGTTATAAAACCATGTTTGAATATAAAATATGATTATAAATGCATATGAGTAGTTATTTCAAATAAATAAATAATAGATAGGTTATAGATAGATAGATATATAGATAAATAGATAGTAAAAAACTCATTTATTAAAGGATTATAGTTAGTAATAAACACGAAAAATTACAGTATGATATTCTAATATAAGATTTGTATAAAATTATATATATGTACTTGTTCAAGAGATAAAACATTATATTATTTTAAACTCTTTTATCTAAATAGTTTTACTATTAAATATTTGTTTTAAGATTTTCTTATAAAAATTTATTGTTTATAAAAATCTTGATTATTAAAAACTGAAGTTTCTAATTATTTTGGTTGTTTTAATAAAACTACTTTTAGAAAATTCTATATTTTTATAATTAATTTAAAAAAACATTGATTTAAAATATTTTGTTTCAAAAGGTTCAATGTTTTATAATATATATGAATTTTAATTTTCTTAACAAAATTTATTTTTAAAAACATAGTTTGATTTTAAAAAATTTAAATGAGAGAGAAAAATGTATCAATTGACCAAATTAATTTTTATGAAGAGAGAAAATTTTTTTGATTGTTTAAATTACTTTAATACCTTTTTGGAGGGAAATAAAATGATGATGTTTAGAAAAATGACAAGTGTCATAAATGTAGTTTAAGAAGATGACAATTGACAAAAGAAACCTTATTTTATTAGTATCTATTGTCACACTCGTGCTAAAAGCGAAAACACGGGGATGTAACGAGACGGGATCGTCATAACACATGATAAACAATAGAGATGCAATATAATAAATGATGACAAAGCGTGTCATGACGACACCTAACACAAAGGAGACTTGTGTCGTGTTTAGTCAATATTCACGACAACATAGCCATAAGCATAACATGAAACATGATTCACATGAACAAGAAGATAACACTACAATGTATTTCCCACAACCCGGGAACAAGTATCAAAAGTATGATGCTGTTTAAAGCAAACTACAACAATGTTCCAAGAAGACAATGTTCGCTAAGCATGTTTAGTCTCAAAATGCATCCTAGGGTCTCCACTAAGGCAACACACCTAGATCTTCAATTAGCATTGTCACCTGAAAAGATATGCTCAAAATGGTCAACAAAATTGTTGGTGAGCTCGCAGGTTTTAGTAGTAAATAAGTAATTGATGTTGTATAATAATTCTTGTGGAATACCGTGAATACAGTTATAAGTAAGCAAAATCACATGACATGAGCTTTACAACCAAACCTAACGACGTACACACAGAATCTTATCGGAATATATTCACCCAAGGCCCGTTCCTGGCTACGGTTGGTACTAACTAGTATACCAACCATGAAGGCGGGAGGTGTCAACCCAGTAGTACTACCAATACCTATCCGTCGGTTCCCACACCGGAATTAAATGGTTGTAAAGAAAGTACCACACAGCGAACTCAAGTATGTATGTAACACCCGGTTATTTTAAAAAGACAAGACATGAAGAATAAATGAAAGAAAAGCAATAAAGTCCAAGTGGAAGGACTAAAAGTGTCCAAAAAGACAAAACTTTCAAAAGTTGGTGTAAAGGTGGGCATGGCCACCCACCCTCACTTCACATCACCATTTTCTTCGGTTTTAAGGAGAGAGAGCAGGGGAAACTCTCGGTTGAAGAAAAAAAAGAAGAAGAGAAGTCAAATTCAAGGTAAGAATTTGTGGTTTTTAAGTGTTTATGATGGGTTTTATCCCGGTTACATGCTTATGTGCTTATGTGTTGTGTATGTGCTCGGGTGTGTGTGTGTTTGGTGTTGTTTTTAGGTGTTTGAACTCATTGCAAGCGGGTTACAAAGGAAGAAAAACCCAAGTTGCATCAGGTGAGTTCTAGACCCTGGTTTTTACTTGTTTTAAACTATCTTCGGGGCTGAAAATGTATTAAAACGATTTTCAAAGCTTATGTATGTTTACCCGTATGTATTGTGCATGTTGGATGTTGATTCTTGAATGCTTATAGGTTATTCATGTTTAGAATAGCCATATTAAGCTTAGAACGGATGGGTTCGATGATTGGGTTTGAAAACATACTAGAAATGTTACACAGAAAGCTCATGCGCCTGAAAATGCCTTAGAAATATTAAGTGTAATCCATGTGTCTGAACAGTAGCCCATGCGCCTAAGATTGCGTTAAAAATGTTTAAGTATAGCCCATGCACCTGAACAGTGGTCCATGCGCCTAGAAATATTAGTCGGACGATTAAGTGTAGGGCCATGCACCCCAATAGTGCCCATGCGCCCAAGTCACTCATGCGCCTAAGTGTTCATACGCCCAAATAGTGCCCATGCGCCCAAGTGACTCATGCGCCTAAGTGTTCATGCGCACGAATAGTGCCCATGCGCCTGAATAGTTCATGCACCTGAATAGTTCATGCGCCTAAAGTGATAAAATGATTAAGTGTTGGCTGATACGTCTACATAGTGATGAAGCGCCCAAACATGGCTCATGCGCCCAAATAGTGCCAAAGCGCCTAAGCACTTAGAAATATTTACAGAATTTTCTTGGAGTCTGTGCTTTTAGGGTTATGACTGAGGTTGATCGGGGCTTATTTATGATGATGTTTCATGCATGGTTATGATTGTTCCTTATTATTGTTATTGCTATTATTATTATTACTTATAGTATGTGACTTTACGTGGTATGTTATTATCGTAACGTAAAGTATTTTGTAATAATAAAGTGAAAGAGCAATAAAGAAAAGAAGAGGAACATTAATGAAAATGTTAACAAGTCTTGCAAGCTTACAGGAGGTACACGACCATGTTGTCGTTAGCTCAACTGTGTTGCGGGTAGCTACCCTATTATGCACACAGGGCCAATCAATTGAGATTGGCAGGACCTTTGTAGCGTGTCCTGGGTGATTGGTCGGCCTTGTACACAGTACACAGAATCCTTTCGAGGGATACAGTTGACCCTTTCGAGGGATATAGTTTACCCTTTCGGGGGATACAGTTAACCCTTTCGAGGGATATAGTTGACCCTTTCGAGGGATATAGATGGCCCATCACCCGTTTTCCATCGCGCATATAATTAGGGTATTGCTCATCGGTGCATACAGAAAGTGAAAGATAAAGACAAAAGTTTACAGAACAGACAAGGCATACAGTAAAGAGAACGAACATTATCTATTCATATAGTTAATGCGTGCTCGCATATACAGTACAAAGTTGTATTTTACAGAAAAAGAGTATTTTCATATACAACATATAGAAAGTATTTTATTACTTATAAAACTAGAGCTCACTCGGCAACGCTGACTTTTATACATTTTTAGTTGGCAGGTAATTATTGCTGAGGATAGCACGAGGGTGAAGCTACTCGGTAGGGGAAGACTGACATCCATTCGTATTCTATGTTGCTGTTGTTTTGTAATGCGTTAAAACAATTCTTTTGTAAACAGTAAATGATGATGTATTGCCTAACAACAGTCTTTTAAATGAAATGAATGGTTTTTGATAAATCATTTCTGCAGCTTAAGTTTGTATAATTATAAAGTATAATGTTTTTAACTGCTGTGGTTGACCAACTGTGAGGTGCCCCGGAACGGGGCCTTACAAGTTAGTATTATAGCCAAAGTTTAAGAGAATTGGGTTAAATAAACTTTTAAAACCTAAACTTAAACTGAAAATGGGACAAATGGAGGGATGTCAGCCCGAGTAGCTACGTGCCATCAGGTATGTCTTTTCCTAATGTTAACCGGTATTATGTGCGCATGCTATTTGATTATGTGCTTTTAGTAGATTTAGATACTGATTAAGCCAGGATAAGAGATGCTTGGGGTATGAAGAGTAAAGTAAGTGGCTAATCACAACTGGCCACTGTAATTAGGGACTTACTATACTTGACATAAACTGAGTGTTACCTTGAATGACCGCATTAGTGTTTGAATCTTATAGTGTGCTTTTAGAGGATGGCTGGCGGTAGATCTTCAAAAGCCTCTCGTGGTGGAGGTCACGATGCTGCTCCGCGAACCAAGAGAGGGAGACCCAGAGTCGAGAAAGTGGTTCATGAAGAACTAGAGACTCCTCATCCGGAAGGTGGTGACGAGAGCGCCAATCTGAGAGCCTCAATAAAGGAGGCTGTGGTGGAAGAGGTTCACCAGGTCATGCAGACGATTCTACCGTCTGTGGTGACCGAAGTGATCAAGGCAGTAAGGGAAGGGGAAAGAAAGGAAAGAAACAGGTCCTCGGGAGGACGGGAACAACCAGAGCCGGAATGATTCTCTCTGATGATGAGGAGGAGGAAGAAGAAGAGCATGCGTCGGAGGCGACCCGAGGCTGTAACTATGGGGCGTTTATGAGATGCAAGCCCCCTACTTTCGATAGAAACGGCACTACGGCAGCTGCTCACTGGTAGGTGAGGGAAATGGAGGCTTTCCTAGATATCAGTGAGTGCCGTGAAGATCAGAAGGTGAAATTCGCTACCCACTCCTTTGTGGACTCGGCTTTGTGCTGGTTGGACAACATTGTCCAAGCCAAGGGTAGCAGGGCCATTGGGAGAATGAGATGGCCTGAACTGAGAAGTTAGTGATTGAGGAATTTTGTCCTCACAGGGAGATGGACAAGGTAGAAAGAGACTTCCTGCAGCTGGAGGCGGGAACGATGACACACCAGCAGTACACCACTAAATTTAATGAAATGGCGCGGCTGGTGCCCGATCAAGTGACACCACTGTCACGAAAGATTAAAAGATACATCCAGGGGCTGCCGGCGGATATCTGTAGGCATATGATCTCCGCCCGCCCTAGCATTTTCAGGTCGGTGGTTGATTTGACTGGTAGATTATACGATGAGCGCGAGGTGGTGGTGGCTGAGGTGATTAAGAAGGATGGTGGTGGCTGGAACTGCAATGGGAAACGGTTTGGACGTGGTATAGCCGCTCCAAACAATAAGGTGGCAAAGGTAGGTGACCGACGTGTGGTCACATCTGGTGCAGGGATGAAGAAGTGTGGCAAATGTGGAAGGCCGCATACTGGTGAGTGCAGGATGGGAATGAATGTATGCTTCAGGTGTGGCCAGCCTGGCCATATCGCTAGAGACTATAAGAAGCCGAGGACGGAGAGCTTTGGAACAGAGAAGAAGAAGCCGGAGGAAGGAGGGCAGAGGGCAGGTGCTAGAGCTTACACTATGACCCGGGAGGAAGCTAGAGCTGATCCCGATGTTATGTCAAGTATGTATCTAGTAAACCAAACTTGTGCATCTGTATTGTATGATTTGGTGCTAGCAGGGGTTTTATTTCCACTACTTTCTGTGCTAAGTTGCCTGTTAGTAGTTGAAAGGTCAGTGCACCATTCAATGTAGAAACTGCTATCGGTAAGTCCACTAGAATTACTGGTGTGATAGAGGATTGTGCCATAGAACTAGAAGGTCATAGGTTTGCTGCTAGGTTACACGTGATACTCCTAGGTGGATTTGATGTAGTACTAGGGATGGACTGGTTAGAAACCTATGAAGCAAACATCGTGTGTCGCAAGAAGGTGATTCGATTAGTTGTGCCCGATAAGAGTTTGGTTACAATTCATGGTGATCGTGTTACTACGATCCCGAAGAAGATTTCGATGGCGGTGGCGGGGAAGTGCATAAGACGTGGATGTAGTGCATACTTGGCCTACGTAAAAGATGTGGATGCGTCGGTACCGCAATTATCCGGAGTACCAGTGGTGTGCGACTTTCCGGACGTATTCCCGGAAGACTTACCCGACATGCCACCAGATCGTGAGATTGAGTTCCAAATTGATTTGATACCCGGTGCTCAACCCGTTGCCAAAGCACCGTATCAGTTAGCTCACACGGAAATGAAAGAACTAATGGAGCAGTTGCAAGAGCTGCTCGATAAGGGGTTCATTAGACTGAGTATCTCTCCCTAGGGTGCTCCGGTCCTGTTTGTGAAGAAGAAAGACGGTAGTATGAGGATGTGCATTGACTACCGAGAGTTGAACAAGTTGACAGTGAAGAACCGATACCCCCTACCAAGAATAGATGATTTGTTTGACCAGCTCCAAGGTGCCAGTTGGTTTTCAAGGATAGATCTTCGATCTGGTTACCATCAGCTGAAGGTGAAGGAGCAGGATATCCCTAAAACAGCTTTTCGCACGCGCTATGGTCACTATGAATTCCTTGTTATGTCATTTGGTCTGACCAATGCGCCGGCTGCTTTTATGGACTTGATGAAGCGAGTGTGTCGGCCAATGTTAGATAAATCAGTGATTGTAATTATTGATGATATCCTGATTTATTCGAAGAGCGAGGAGGAGCATGCTGACCACATTCGAGAGGTGTTGGGGATGTTGAGAAGGAGAAATTGTATGAAAAATTCTCCAAGTGCGTATTCTGATTGCGCGAAGTTCAATTCTTAGGTCACGTGATAAATCCTGAGGGGATTATGGTAGACCCTGCTAAGGTGGAGGCTGCGATGCAATGGAAGTCTCCAAAGACGCCATCTGAGATTCGTAGTTTCTTGGGGTTGGCTGGGTATTATCGAAGGTTCATTCAGGACTTTTCCAAGATTGCTTCTCCACTGACCAAGTTGACCCGAAAGGATGTAAAGTTTATATGGGGTCAAGCTTAAGAATAGGCGTTCGAGGAGTTAAAGGTGAGGTTGACTCAAGCTCCTGTCTTGTCATTACCCGAAGGAAGCGAGGATTGGTGGTATATTCAGATGCTTCTTACTCGGGGTTGGGGTGTGTATTAATGCAGAGAGGGAAGGTTATAGCCTATGCATCCCGACAATTGAAAGTTCATGAGGTCAACTACCCTACTCATGACTTGGAGCTAGCAGCCATGGTCTTCGCACTAAAGATTTGGAGGCACTATCTGTACGGGACGAAGTGCACCATTTTTACTGACCATAAGAGCTTGAAGTACTTCTTCGAGTAGAAGGATCTGAACATGAGGCAGAGGCGATGGTTGGAGCTTATAAAGGACTATGATTGTGAGATCATTACCATCCGAGCAAGGCCAACGTGGTGGCTGATGCTCTTAGCTGAAAGGAGAGGCCCGAGCCGATTCGGGTGAAAGCATATCAACTGATCATGACCTTTGATGTAATGAAGCAAGTCAAGGAGTTTCAAGATGAGGCAATAAAAGAAGATCATCTAAACTCTGAAAGAATGAGAGGTCTGGTTGGGGAATTGGGTGAAAACACACTTGGTGTAAAACTCGATTTGGACGGGTGTGGATTCCTTGTTTCGGGGATCTACGTGTGAGGATTTTGGATGAAGTTCACAAGACTCGATACGCCATTCATCCTGGTGCCACAAAGATGTATCAAGATATGAAGAAAGATTATTGGTGGCCGGGTATGAAGCGTGACGTGGTGGAGTATGTGAGTAAGTGCCTTACTTGTTTGCAAGTGAAGGCAGAACATCAAAAGCCGTATGGGAAGATCCAACCTTTGGATATACCGGAATGGAAGTGGAGAACATCACCATGGATTTCATAATGAAGTTGCCACGTACTCCGAAAGGGTACGATGCCATATGGGTGATTGTTGACCGTTTGACGAAGAGTGCTCACTTCCTACCGATCCGCGAGACATATTCATCCGAGTCTAATCGTGACATCCGGTTTACGTCTAAATTCTAGAAGAAATTCCATAATGCTATGGGGATGAGGTTACATATTAGCACCGCTTATCATCCCCAAACTGATGGTCAGTCAGAAAGGACCATTCAGACATTGGAAGACATGCTTCGGGCATGTATGATTGATTTTGGAGGAAGTTGGGATGACCACTTACCGTTAGTTGAATTCTCATACAATAACAGCTATCATGCCAGCATTGGTATGCCACCATACGAGATGCTATACGGTAGAAGATGTAGAACACCTGTTTGTTGGGGTGATATTGGTCAAAAGGAATTAGGGAGCGTCAAGGTAATCGAGGATATGACTGAGAAGCTTGAGAAGATTAAAGCCTTCATGAAGGTAGCTAAAGATAGACAGAAGTCGTATGCTGCTAAACGACGCAGACCAATGAGTTCCAGGTGGGTGAGCAGGTTATGTTGAAGGTCTCACCTTGGAAGCGCATTGTCCGATTCAGGAAGCAGGGCAAGTTGAGCCCAAGATATATAGGCCCTTTTCGAATCATTGCTCGAGTAGGAGAGGTGGCCTATAGATTGGAGTTACTAGATGAGTAAATGGAATTCACCCGACATTCCATGTATCTCATCTGAGAAAGTGTTAGCGATGAAGACATGATTGTTCCACTGGAGGATATCGAAGTAGACGAAAGCCTCAATTATGTGGAGCAACCAGTGGCAATCATCGACCATAAAGAGAAGAGGCTGAGAAATAAAGTGGTTCCTCTTGTGCATGTGCAGTGGAAGCACACGAAGGGATCCGAGTCTACATGGGAGACTGAGGAGGAGATGAGGCAGCATAATCCTCATCTGTTCGAGGAGTAACAGGTTTCGGGGACAAAACCTATATAAGGGGGTGGACTTGTAACACCCGGTTATTTTAAAAAGACAAGACATGAAGAATAAATGAAAGAAAAGCAATAAAGTCCAAGTGGAAGGACTAAAAGGACAAAACTTTTAAAAGTTGGTGTAAAGGTGGGCATGGCCGCCCACCCTCACTTCACATCACCATTTTCTTAGGTTTCAGAGAGAGAGAGCAGGGGAAACTCTCGGCTGAAGAAAAAGAAGAAGAAGAGAAGTTGAATTCAAGGTAAGAATTCGTGGTTTTTAAGTGTTTATGACGGGTTTTATCCTGGTTACATGCTTATGTGCTTATGTGTTGTGTATGTGATCGGGTGTGTGTGTGTTCGGTGTTGTTTTTAGGTGTTTGAACTCATTGCAAGCGGGTTACAAAGGAAGAAACACCCAAATTTTATCAGGTGAGTTCTAGACCCCGGTTTTTACTTGTTTTAAACTATCTTGGGGGCTGAAAATGTATTAAAACGATTTTCAAAGCTTATGTATGTTTACTCGTATGTATTGTGCATGTTGGATGTTGATTCTTGAATGCTTATAGGTTATTTATGTTTAGAATAGCCATATTAAGCTTAGAACAGATGGGTTCGATGATTGGGTTCGAAAACATACTAGAAACATGTTACACAGAAAGCTCATGCACCTAGATAAGGATCATGCGCCTGAAAATGCCTTAGAAAGATTTAAATATAATCCATGCGCCTGAACAGTAGCCCATGCGCCTAAGATTTCCTTAGAAATGTTTAAGTATAGCCCATGCACCTGAACAGTGGTCCATGGGCCTAGAAGTATTAGTTGGACGACTAAGTGTAGGGCCATGCGCCCCAATAGTGCCCATGCGCCGAAGTGACTCATGCGCCTAAGTGTTCATACGCCCGAATAGTGCCCATGCGCCCAAGTGACTCATGCGCCTAAGTGTTCATGCGCACGAATAGTGCCCATGCGCTTGAATAGTTCATGCGCCTAAAGTGATAAAATGATTAAGTGTTGGTTGATGCGCCTACATAGTGATGAAGCGCCCAACAGGGCTCATGCGCCCAAATAGTGCCAAAGCGCCTAAGCACTTAGAAATTTTTACAGAATTTTCTGGGAGTCTGTGCTTTTAGGGTTTTGACCGAGGTTGACCAGGGCTTATTTATGATGATGTTTTATGCATGGTTATGATTGTTCCTTATTATTGTTATTGCTATTATTATTATTACTTATAGTATGTGACTTTACGTGGTATGTTATTATCGTAACGTAAAGTATTTTGTAATAATAAAGTGAAAGAGCAATAAAGAAAAGAAGAGAAACATTAATGAAAATGTTAACAAGTCTTGCAAGCTTACAGGAGGTACACGACCATGTTGTCATTAGCTCAAATGTGCTGCAAGTTAGATACCCTATTATGCACACAGGGCCAATCAATTGAGATTGGCAGGACCTTTGTAGCGTGTCCTGGGTGATTGGGTTGGCCTTGTACACAGTACACAGAACCCTTTTGAGGGACACAGTTAACCCTTTTGAGGAATACAATTGACCCTTGCGGGGGATACAGTTGACCCTTTCGAAGGATATAGTTGACCTTTCGAGGGATATAGATGGCCCATCACCCGTTTTCCATCGCACATATAGTTGGGGTATTGCTCATTGGTCCATACAGAAAGTGAAAGATAAAGATTAAAAGTTTATAGAACAGACAAGGCATAGAGTAAAGAGAACGAACATTATCTGTTCATATAGTTAATGCGTGCTCACATGTATAGTACAGAGTTGTATTTTACAGAAAAGAGTATTTTCATATACAACATATAGAAAGTATTTTATTACTTATAAAACTAGAGCTCACTCAGCAATGCTGACTTTTATATATTTTCAGTTGGCAGGTAATTATTGCTGAGGATGGCACGAGGATGAAGCTACTCGGCAGGGGAAGACTGACATCCATTCGTATTCTATGTTGTTGTTGTTTTGTAATGCATTAAAACAATTATTTTGTAAACAGTAAATGATAATGTATTGCCTAACAATAGTGTTTTAAATGAAATGAATGGTTTTTGATAAATCATTTCCGCTGCTTAAGTTTGTATAATTATAAACTATAGTGTTTTTAAATACTATGGTTGACCAACTGTGAGGTGCCCAGGAACGGGGCCTTACAATGTATCAGATAAGTACTCACAAAACAGTAACACGTTGATTCCAAGTATGTAAATTATATGTAAGTTGTACAGCATAATGAAAATGGGTGAGCATACGTTTCCCCCAACTTTTTAAATGATTGAAAAGTTGTATAAGCATAAAAGGAGCCACGAAACTCACTTGTTAAGTGGTAAGTATGAATGATCAAAGTTCCCCAAATGTAGTATGTAATGAACGGTCAAACACCTATTGACAGTTATTGTTAAGCATTAATGATATGTTTAAAGTAAATAGTAATGTTCAGTCGATTGGGGTTGTATCGGTTTGGTCGCGTGTAACACACACAAGCTGACACACGTATTAGATCTTATGTAGATCCAAGTACTAGAAACCATCGCCATTTCCGGTGATATTGTGTAAAAGATCCATTGTTATAAGAGAAGTATTTGTTAAATATTAGTAGTCACGAATCGGTTGTTGATAATTGTAAAATGTTAGGTTGATTTGATTTGGAATAGTATTTGTAGGCTTGATAGCGTTGACTTTAATCTTTGTGGTTGAGCAATGGCAACCGTGTTGATGTAACCTTAACATCACACCACATACAAGAAGGAAATTCACACACACATCAGCTTCAGTCGCACGACAGGACCAGACGCACAACTCAACACTCCATTCGCATGAATCAACCCTCATTCATACGAATCAACTTCATTCGTATGATTGAACGTTCATTCATGCGACTGACATTCAGTCGTACCACACAGCACTCAATCGCACGACTCAACCTCCATACACACGAATCAACCTTCATTCGTACGAATCAGCTTCATTCGTACGATTGAACCTCCATTCTTACGATTGGCCTTTAGTCGTGCGATACACGCACAATCGCACACATTCATTCGGTCGCAGACTCAATCGCATGCGTACACTCATCCGCATTGACTCAATCGCACGCATTCATTCGATCGCACGACTCAGTCACACGACATACCCAGCCGCACAACTCAGTCGCCCCAATGACACAGTCGCATGGCTCAATCCCACGGCTCAGTCGCATGACAGACCCAGTCGCCAGAATGGCAGATTCGCGACTGCAGCTGTGTAGAGCAGCCTTCGGCTGCTCCGAGCAAGAGTTTTACACAACAAGGACTTCCATAAACACACTATCAACATACACAAGCAAGAAGAACATGCGGAAAGACATCACACGCACCCACGCGACCACATGTGTTCGGGTTGAACCCGAACACCGAAACCCTAAGTGGACAGCAGTGAAAAAGCAAGAAAAGGGACGACCAAAGTTGTCTACTTGCAAGAATGGAGTAGACTCGGTTGTAGTCGAAGTCTAGACGATGAAAACGGGACCAAAGGGGGCGGTTTTGGCGCAAAGAAGGACATGAAAGTGAAGAAGAGAAATGAAGAAGATGATGAAGAATGGGGCTAGGGCTGGAAAATGGGGTTATATACCCAGCCCAAGTTTGGAAATGGCAAATTTAGTCCCTGCACTTAAATCCCCGAATTCCGAAATTTGTTTCGGTTGAAAACGATTTTAATAGATTAGTTATATTGATGATAAAAATGTATTTAATGATAATTGATAACTTTAAAATGGTTTTATTAGTGACAGTACCATTGTATAAAAATGGCGTATTTAAGGATAACGATGATGAAAATTGTAAAAGTTTTAATTATAGCGTACGTTTCAACGATAGCACAAGCATAAAGATGATAAAACAAATATGATATCCACATGAATAGTTTATAAGGATGAGGCATGAATGATCAAAGAAAAGTTAACGGAAACCACGTTAATTGACAGACCTTGAGGTGACGGATGTCACATGTATAGATTACCTTAATTACTAATAATATTATTTTAATACTTTTTAATATTTAATAAAAAAGAAAAAAATCTATTTAATAAGATTATTTCTAAATATTAATATTTTTTAAAAGTTAATTTGTTGGAAACAAAAAATAATCAAAATTGGAAAGTGTAATAAGAATTTTTTTTAAAAATGATATTTTTATATGATTTGTTTAAAACAAAATATTTATTTTAAAAAAAATTAAAGCAAAATTTTAAAAATTTGATATCACTGTTTTATTATTTCAATCATATTGTATTTTAGAATATTATTTTATAATTAATAAATTTTTATGTTAATATTTATTTATTCAACCCGTGTAATGTACGTGTTTATTAAAGCTAGTATTTTTATATTAAAGTTTGGAGATTTTGGTTTCATGTGTTGGAACTCAGAAAAACAATTGGATTAATCATCAACCAATTTATTTCGTATCAATCATTCACTTTTTTTATATGAAACATACTTTAACGCAAGCGGCAAGTGATTTTAGCTTTGACGAGTGTTTGATCACATTTCTCGTGTATAATGTTTTCAACTTCTTAAATGTATCATTTTGATTCTGTCTTTGTAACTTATAAAATACAAATTTGAATAAAAATAATATATTTCTATAAATAGTGATAACATTATAACAAAATATTTAACTAATAGCATGTATATAAAACGTATCGATCAATGTTTCTTTTCAAAGGTTGAGTTTTATAATTTCATGTAATACGATTTTTTTTAAACCTAACCCACTTAAAAATATCTATACTATGCTGGTATTTAATTACAAATTATATTTTAAACACAAATCACATGTTTATAAAAACAAACAAAAACTTTTAATAACCATTTGTTTTCTCACCTCCTTTTTAGAGGTTTACGAAACCGGTTTTCTATCAAACCGGTTTCGGCCCAAACTAGTCCGTATAGATACCGGTTTCAAGTCAAAACCGGTTTAAGTTAAAACGATGCATTTCATTAGGGTTGTTGACCTTTTTTTTCCGGTTTGAGAAGTTTTTGGCCGGTTCGGTTCTGGTTTCGAACTTGTGTAACTACTAAGGAATATAAACCAGTTACAAACCTACAGTTTCTATAAGTTCTGAACCAGTTTTTATAAGTAATGGTTCCACACAAGTTCGGTTCCGCTTCAA
This sequence comes from Flaveria trinervia, assembly GCA_025506515.1. Classification (NCBI taxonomy): domain Eukaryota; kingdom Viridiplantae; phylum Streptophyta; class Magnoliopsida; order Asterales; family Asteraceae; genus Flaveria; species Flaveria trinervia. Next base: position 85,357,980 of record CM046447.1, read on the forward strand.
GTAGCCTTTTCTGATAAGAAATCGGTTTTTCCACATCTACTGTCCTTTCTCTTTTAACCAATACCACATCACCACTCATTTTTAGCCTCTAACTAGTCTACATATAACATATGTACATTGTTTACCACGACCCACGATACCACTAAATACACTAATTAGGTAAAAAGCCTGACGGACCCTCTTGTACAAGCCCATATATCTGGTCCATCCACTAAGTCCAAAGTTCTCAACAATCCAAGAGGTGCATAAACTGGGTTCGGAATCAAAAGCAGGTTGGGTTGAATACGGTTTAGTTCGTGGTCAACAAATTCCAAACCAGGTTTGATCGAGTTTCCACGGTTGGGTCCAAACAAGGTTTGTATTATGTAATTTAAATAATATGATGGATTCATAGCAGGTTGAACCAGGTCAGATTCGGATCAGATCGTGAAAAACATGGGTGGGAACCACGGGTTATACAAGGTTGGGTTGTTGGATTGGACCCTGAACCTGTTTTCATTGTGCAACCCTAATATGTTTGGTTCACTTTAATGGGTTCATATTGGTTACCCATCAATTAACATTTTTTAGAAACTAGCATTAAGCCATACGTGTTACGACGGAGGCGTAAAACAATCCAATGTAGCACCAATATCATACCACCATCAGTGACCACAAATATCGGAAAAAAATCGTATTTAAAAAATTAATAAAATATAAAACCAAACGAAACGTAGACATTGTTAACTCGTAAAATTTAGAGCGAAATATAGAAGGAAAAATGTTGCAAAGATGAAAAGTTTGAGGACCAAGTTGAATATGAAGATTTTTAAAGGACCAAGGCAGTGGCAGCGGCAGCGGCGGCAACGGCAACGGCAACGGCAACGGCAACGGCAACGGCAACGGCAACGGCAACGGCAACGGCAACGGCAACGGCAACGGCAACGGCAACGGCAACGGCAACGGCAACGGCAATGGCAATGGCAAAAACAACAACAACAAACAACAACAACAAACAACAACAACAAACAACAACAACAACAACAACAAACAACAACAACAACGACAACAACAACGATAACTGCAACTGACATGCAATTGACGCCCTAACTATAAGGAACATTTTGGTTGATTCTACGACATGCAGACTTTGTAGGGATGTGAAGGAATCAGTGTCTCATCTATTCACATCATGCCCAGTTACAAATGTTATTTGGGCTAATGTTATTTTGTGGTGCAAAATTACTCCTAACTATGCTTTTTCTTTTAAAATTCTGATAGAATTTTGCAGCTCAACTATTGATGATGGCAATAAACAGAAGGTAAAACATGCATTAATTCTTATCTTTTTGTTGGTGTATTTGGAAACCAAAAACTGATACTATCTTCAACCAAAATACCGTCATAGCTCTTAAAGTGATGAAAGACATAAAAGCTCAAAGTTCCTTATGGATCATGAAGGCAAGCATGTGAAAGAAGTCTTCAAGTTGGGTACCCTGCTAGAATTTGTTGGATGATTAATTGCATGTTTATTCAGATCTTTGTGTTGTTTTTAGTTATGTTGCTTTCTTGATTTTCTTTGGATGTTTTTTTCTGTTTCGGTGTTTCTAATGTTTTGTTAACCCGCATTTTAATGAATTTTTCTTGCCCTTAAAAGAAAAAAAAGTAACAAAAATTAAATAAGCGTAATCATGGCATCTCCTTCTTTTCTTCATTTTTAGTCTACTTATGATGATTTGAATCACCACTCACCGTTTAAATTGCTAAACCAGAGACAGACACGATCATGTTGTGGGCCACACTCATGTGCTAAGTTTTCATTGTAAAATTATTTTCCTCTGAACGATATATAGTTATCTTTTATGAAAGGGTATGAAACCCATACATAATTTTAACACAACAATTTCTGTTTCCAATTAATATAATTACTTGAAAGCATATATCACTATAGTTCTATATAACATTTTGATAACGTTAGAAACAGTCAAAAATCAAATTAAGCAAACTAAAAAGATCCATATTTCAAAGTAGAGGAAGTGAATGTTGTTTTTCTTTAAGATGTTTCGAAAATTTAGAGTTATATCTGAGCTGATTAAAACATACCAAAATATTAAAGTTCATAGGTCAATAGATTAACCTAACAGGAACCAAATCATTTTGCATACTCAACTGATGATCAAAAACCGGAAATATTAACCGAAGAACAACTTGTATGATATATCATATATATTCTCATACATATTCATTAAGGTTATAGAGGAGTATAAACAGATACGTGACTAAAGGTCAAAATTATACATTATATGATTTTAGAAAATGGATCCTAAATCTTTAACTGTTTTTTAGAACGATCAAACACACATGTCTATCTAATCATACTTCTAAACCTAATTCATTATCCATCATAGGAAGAGATATTTATTGTTTGATTCAATTGTTCTTGCTTTTTTTTCACTGGATTGTGAATAGGATTAGCAAGATCAATGTAGGTTGGGATGAGCGTCTTAATAATCCACTATTAGTCATATAATATTTTTACTTTTTTTATATCGGTAAGCTTCTTCTAAAAGATATCGATATAATGAAATTAATTTCCTTGTTAAAAAGAAAAGAGAAGAGACAGAATACTCACCATGTATCATTAGTCTAGGAACCGTTTTCTATAAACCAAAATCTTCCATTAAACTCACCTAAGTCACCAAAACAGAACAAACCAATTCATATATACAAAACCACATGACTATATATAATTCTTACGTGCATTCTCGCAACACTTGTGAGCATGGATGTCCATCCAGATCGTAACACGCGTATCGCGTATTACCTTCATCAAAATTCCGCGAGTAGCTAACAGCGTCGTAACGAAATGTGAGAGGTTTTGGTGATCCATAGATGGTGATCTTCTTGCTTTCTCGAATCACCTTGTGGATTAGATTCCTCAACTTCCGGCTCCAGCGATCGCCAAACCTGTTGCGTGTGTCGCGACTTATGCGTGTATATTGCTCGTGGACCGGGACACACGACGAAGACATACAGCCGGAAAAGTAAGAGGATCTCCGGTGAGAAGTGTTGCCCATTTTTGTAGGAGGGAGATCGCTTGTTTCTGTTGTGTATTTGATTCTCATAAAAATAAGAGACTTTTATATTTTTGTGGAGGGGTATTTTGGTAACTTTCAGTAGTTGGAGGTAATTGATCCTTTTCTTGAAGTCTTTAATTTTATCCCCGGAGGTGAAGAACACATAGGTCATACTTTTATAGAAACGAGTGAATGGGTGATTGAAAAAGGTTTAAATTGAAAGATGAATGTATTACTATATTTTTCTATACTTTAGTATAAAATATAAAATTCTTATTATAGACGGTTGATATCAATTTATAGAAGACTTGTATTTTTATATTTTAATAAAAATATTAAATTGTTTATCAGGTAATATTTTGGTATGATATTTGGATTTGGATTAAGAAATGATTTAATAATAAGCATTCAATGTAAAGACTTGAAAAAATGGAAAAAGTTTGATACTTAAGAATCAAGATTTTTCTATAAAGGCGTTTAATATTATAGAAAGATAGAAGAAATAGTTTCATCCGACCATTTCCTTAAAAAAGCCTTTAAAATAGAGGTTTCCTTTAAAAACATGTTAATTTTCCCTTATAATAAATTCAAATGCAAATAAACTTACATAAGAGAGGGAGTAGATGACGTCCTATCGCAGCTTTAAAGTTTAAACTCCATCGTAACTGGTTTTCGGGTAGTGTTGTTTACGAGCCGAGTCGAAACGAACGGAATTTTGCTCGTGCTTCATTTGTTTCTAAATGGAACCGAGCCAATCGGATCGTTTACAACCAAGTGAAAAATCGAACGACCATTTTTTGACGTTAATTTTTCGATCGAACGTCGAGCGAACACAAATGAACAGCTAACAATTTATACAACTCAACTATTTATCCAATTTATATTGCAACGAGAGACGGTAAAAATATTAGTTTTTAATGTTATATTTTAATACATTGTATAGTATAGTTTATATTTTTAATTATATTTTTAACTTAAATTGTGTTAATCCACTTTTTATTGTATTATCAATGTCTTTATAAATTATTTGATTTGACATGCAAGGGGAATAGTTATGCCAATAGTTAAATAATATTTGTGATCGGATTATATATAATCAAGATCAAGTATCATATGCGATGTTTCTGGCCCTATTTCTAGACTTTGACATGTGAGTTTATAACCCAAAAAAACTCAAGAAATAAGAATATGATGAACTAAAGCTTACTGAACTATTATTAAACATTCCTAACTAGTTGAAATGTATATATCTAAGCTTAAGTTTAAGATCCCCTCTTTAGATTTCCTAAAATTTGTCTCGGTTCTCCTCGTGAACATTGGCTTTTCAAAACACTCAAATGGTTGTCTATGTGTTGTTCCTTTGTAACCGACAGTAGACATATATGAACTTAGATTGTGGCCAATGTTCATGGGGATTTTATTATTAACCAAAAGACAAGATGGAACTTAGATTGTGGCAATTTAGACGTTAAAGAGTCCCATTTACACTTTTTGACCCTCCTTTTGACATTTTAAGTGAAATTGTTATAGTTCTCGTAATAATATAATCAAACACATGCAAACACATCATAAATAAGAATTTTCGTAATAATTAATCTATTCCTTGAGATATAATATATCAAAAATTAAGGTAACTCAACTTCATCTCGAGTTTGCACCCCCAAGATTGTTTTGCTTTAAAACTTTCACTTATGATTAACTATTTTTTTTCAAATAATCATCTTTCCTCAGCTTGAGCTTCCTACTTTATACAATAGTTTGAGCGAAAAATTATTTCACACTTCTCACCCATCACATGCCATACAAGAGGAGTATCGCATTCTTGATTTTGAATCAAATATATGGTACGTTTAATGTTTTGATAAATCTTAGTTTATTAATTCGTAGTTTACTTTGATTAAGATAACGTTTATATATATTTATTATTTGTTAAGTTAGTTTCTAAGTTTGAGTCTAATTGAAAGTCTTAGGGAGCAAGTTATGGCTTTCGTATAAACGGACTTTTCTTTTAACGACACCTGTATGACCCTACTTTGGAACATACGTGTAATTTTAATTGGGCACACCTATCTGTTTCCCATCTGAAACTGCACCTCCAATCCCCTCAGGAGGAAACTAACAACTAGAAAAACCCTCTGACTCAACCCTGATCATTTTTGCTCAAAAAGTAGACTTCCAACCTAATACTTATTTATATTTACATGTTTTGAATGTTTTACCTTGATCACTTGTGCTAAGGATCATTGGTAGGGTATTTTAATTTTTTGGTTCAAGTTCTCGTTTGACTTTATACCATTAAAAGATTTGTGGACGAGCCACAAAATCATCATGTTTGTCTACTTTGATCCAATTGGTTCCACAATCTAATCATCATATTTGTCTTACATGTTATAAATATGTTGAATACACTAAAAACACACGGTTTAAAGAATTTGACTATTACTAAACTGAATCAAGAAATCATTTCCACATTTACATATTATAATTTAGAGAGATTCAAACAACATGTTCTTCCCTAATACATTATACATCCATAAATAACTCTAACAATCAAAGATATCAAATGTATAGGATTAGTCCATTGACATCAATATGCTTGGATACCAATTGTTATTGAATGTGCGGAATACACTAAGAACACACGATTAAAAGAATTTAACTATTACTAAATTGAATCAAAGAATTATTTCAAATGTTTAGACAATTCGTATAATTCCACTTATGGTGGTGAAATTAAAGAAGGTTTCAAATGAGTATCGATGTATTTTGGTAAGCTTTCAAATTGATGTGTCCAAGTTGGTTTGCCTTCTTGCATTGTCTTCACTTCCCATTCCCGTTCTTGTGCTTCTAATTCAATCACTAATTGTGCCTCTTCCCTGTCACATAAAACACACGACTATATGGTGTTATCCTTATTTTCATGAGTATGGCACTCGTCAATTAAGTCTATCATAAAACATTCATCATTGAATATGGTATTTGGAATGAATGAAAACACACTTAATCTCAACTGTCTATTACCAAATGCCATGTCTACTGTGCCAATCATACAATTGATCAAGCATTGAACTATTTTAAGGAATGGTCTCCCCAAAATAATAATAGGTTGCTTATCATTTGTAAGACTCGCATAGTCTAACACAAGAAAGTCCACATGATAGTAAAAATCTTCTACCTTACTATCACATCAGTTACTATTTCACGTGGAAGTTTAAGTGATTTAAATCACTAACACCATAGTGGTGTCCATTTTTTACGATGGTCCAAACTCATACTAGTCATATAAACTTCCAGGTAAAACTAACACTTGCTCCAAGATCAAGGAGTGCCTTATTAATCTTAAAGTCACCAACTTTGAGTAGAAATTAAAGGTGCTCCTGGATCTTGAAGTTTGGATGGAAGTACACAAAATTAACATTATTAGTAAAGTGGTTTGGTAATTTTTGTTGCCTTTTCTATGTACATAAATCCTTTAAATATTTGGCACAAGTCGAGACTTGCTTAATTGCATCTAATAATGGCAGATTGATTTTAACTTGTTTAAAATTTTCCCCAAATCTCATCTTGTTGAAGACCTCGCTTTTTAGAATTGGCTGTGGGTTCTTTTAAAGTGAAGGAGTAATGAATGGGATTATTCTCCAACCTCACTCCTTGTGATGCAATTGTTTTGATTTTGCTTTTTTTTTCCTTATTGGATTCCTGAAAGAAACCTTTTTGATTGATTTTGGTGTTTCAGGTTCTACATCATTATTGCTTTCCCCATTTTCACCAAGGTCGACCACCACTCCCTCTTTAAATGGTGGTGGTAGTACAGCTATGTTGTCATAAGTCTTACCACTTCTCAAAATACTTACCTAGCCAACATGAGAACTCTTTGAACTCGATGCATGATGTTAGGATTCTTTGTCATCTCACTTGGAGCCTCCCTGTTTCTCGTCCAGACAACTGTTCACTATTGTCCTAATTGCTTAGCAATAGCTTCATTAGTATTCTATTTACTTCTTTGAATTGCTTGAACTCTTTCATAACTTTAGCTAAATCCTGAATTGCTATTAAGATCGCATTATCATTATCATTGCGAGTTCAAGACCCTTGTTGATTCCTTTGTTGATAAGGACCTCCTTGTCAGTAATTCCTTGATTGTAACTGTTCCTTTGATAACCACCTTGACTGTTTTGTTTGTTGCCTTGGTACTGTTTATTTCCTGAGTTTGTGTCACACCCCCGCTAAGAGCGGAAACACGGGGATGTAACGGACGGGAATCGTCATAACACATGGTAGCGATAGAGATGCAATAATATAATGATGACAAGCGTGTCATGACGACACCACAACAAGGGGACTTGTGTCGTGTTAGTCAGTATTCACGACAACATAGCCATAAGCATAAACATGATATAAGATAACATAGATAATAACTTGTATGCAATTCCCACAACCCGGGAACAAGTTACAAGTGTAATGTTGTTTGAAACAGATACACAATTGTTTTCAAATGACAAGTTTAGCCCGAAAATGCATCCTAGGGTCTCCACTAAGGCAGCACACCTAGAACCTCAGCTAGCATGATCACCTGAAAAGATATGCTCAAAATGGTCAACAAAATTGTTGGTGAGCTCGCTGGTTTAAAAGTAAATAAGTAATTGATGCTGTATAAAGTTGTTGCAGAATATCGTGCATACAGTTATAAGTAAGCAAAATCACATGACAAGAGCTTTACAACCAAACCTAATGACATACACAAAGAATCTTGTCGGAATATATTCACCCAAGGCCCGTTCCGGTGGGTTTTTGGTACTAACTAGTATACCAACACGAGGGTGGGGGTGTCAACCCAAGTAGTACTACCAATACCTATCCGTCGGTTCCCACACTGGAATTAAATGGTTGTAAGATAGAACCACAAAGCAGACTCGAGCATGTATCAGATAAGTACCCACAAAATAGTAGCACGTTGATTCCAAGTATGTAAATTGTATGTATGTTGTACAGCATAGAAAACGGGCGAGCATACTTTTCCCCCATGTTTGTAAATGTTTGTAAAGTAGTATAAGCATAAAAAGGGGCCACAAAACTCACATGTTAAGTGGTAAGTATGAATGATCAAGATTTCCAACAATTGAAGCAATGAACGGTCAAACACCTATTGACAGTTATTATTTAGCATAAATGATATGTGTAAAGCATATAGTAATGTTTGGTCGGTTCGGGTTGTATCGGTTCGGTCGTGGGTAGCACACACACAAGCGGACACAAGTATCATATCTTATGTAGATTCAAGTACTAAGAGTAGTCGTTATTGCTTATGACATCCATATAAGATCTTATTGTTATGAAAGATAGCACTTGTTAATTATTTTTAGTTCCAAATGGGTTATCGATAATTGTAAAATGTTAGATTGATTTCAATTGAAATAGTATATGCATGTTGATAGCGTTGATTTTAATATTTGTGGTCAAGCAATGACACTTTTACTAATGTTACCTCATCATCATCAGACGTTCAGGAAGGAAATTCACACTCAAACATCATCAGTCACACAACAGGACCAGACGCTCGACTCAACGCTCCATTCGTACGAATCAACCTTCAATCGTACGAATCAGCTTCATTGGCACGATTGAACGTCATTCGTATGACTGGGATTTAGTCGTACCACACAACACACAATCGCACGACTTAACCTCCATACGCACGAATCAACCTTCATTCGTACGAATCAGCTTCATTCGTACGACTGAACCTTCATTTGTACGATTGGCCTTCAGTCGTGCGATACACGCACAGTCGCATGCATTCATTCATCCGTATTGACTCAATCGCACACACACTCATTCGATCGCACAACTCATTCGCATAACATCCCTAGTCGCACGATTCAGTCTCCCGAAAGACATAGTCGCATGACTCAGTCGCACGGCTCACCCAGTCGCACGGCTCAGTCGCATGACAGACCCAGTCGCCTGAACTGCAGGTTCACGACTGCTGAAGTGCAGAGCAGCCTTCAGCTGCCCCAAGCATGGGTTTAACACATCAAGAACTTCTAGAATCACACAACAAATACACACGAACAAGAAGCACACGCAGAAGGTCATCACACGCACCCACACGACCTCTTGTGTTTGAGTTGACCCGAACACCCGAAACCCTAGAAATAGACAGCAGCAAAACGAGCAAGAAATGGACAACCAAGGTCGTCTACCTGCAAGGATGGAGTAGACTAATTTGTAGACGAAGTCTAGACGAAGAAAACGAGACCAAATGGAGCGATTTTGGTGCTAAGATGAAGATGTGAAGTGGAGAAGAAGATGATGAAGAAGAAATGGAGAAGATGAAAAAATGGTTGGGAATGGGGTTTTTATACCTATCTCAGGTTTGCAAAATGTCAATTTTAGTCCCTGCGCTTAGCCCCTGAGTTTCCATAGTTTGCTTCAGTTGAAAACGACTTTAAAATGTTCGTTATATTAAGGTTAAAAATGTGTTTAATAGTAATTGATAGCTTAAAATGGTTTTATTAATGACAATGGTTATAATAAAAAATGATATTTGGTGGTAATGGTGATGAAATTTATAAAAGGTTTATGCTTAGCATACGTTCACGGAGGAAGTACAGGCACAAGGGTAACAAAGCAGACATGATTTCTTAAAGCAGGAGTTCATGAAGAAGAGGAAGAATAATTAAAATAGTTCTAGGTTAATTATGTCGTTCGACAGACCTTGAGGTGACGGATGTCACAGTTCCCCCAGTTGAGAGAATTTCATCTCGAAATTCAGCTGGAGTTAGGTCCAAGAGTGCCATCCACGAATAGGTGTGGGTATTTGAGTTTCATTTGATCTTCCCGTTCCCATGTAAACTCTGGCCCTCGCTTTGAATTCCAGCGTACGCGAACAATTGGTATTCTACTGCGCTTCAACTGTTTGACCTTACGATCCATGATCTCAATGGGTTCCTCAATAAAATGAAGCTTTTCATCTATTTTGATATCCTCAATTGGTACGTGAAGTGATTCGTCAGCCAAAGACTTCTTGAGGTTCAACACATGGAAAGTATCATGCACACCATTGAGTTTTTGTGGTAACCTTAATCGGTAAGCCATTGGACCAATTCTTTCTGTAATCTCGAATGGTCCAATGTATCTTGGGGCTAACTTCCCTTTCTTTCCAAACCGAACAACTCCTTTCCAAGGAGAGACTTTGAGTAACACTTGGTCCCTAACGTTGAATTCTAGAGGCTTCCGACGGTTGTCGGCATAGCTCTTTTGGCGATCTCTAGCGGCTTTCAGTCTATCTTTGATTTGGAAGATCTTGTCGGTTGTCTCCTGAATGATCTCTAGGCCTGTTAACTGACTTTCACCTATCTCGGGCCAACAAACGGGTGACCTACACTTCCTTCCGTACAACGCTTCGAATGGAGCACATCCAATGCTGGTATGGTAGTTGTTATTGTAAGAGAACTCAATCAATGGCAAATGAGTGTCCCAACTACGACAAAGTCGATTACACACGCTCTCAGCATGTCTTCCAGCATTTGTATGGTTCGTTCACTTTGGCCATCTGTTTGAGGGTGATAGGCGGTACTCATGTCTAATCGAGTGCCCATCGCTTTCTGTAGTGTCTGCCAAAATCGTGAAGTGAATCGGCCGTCATGGTCGGATATGATTGACACCGGCACTCCGTGTCTTGTCACGACCTCTTTTATGTACAATCTCGCCGACTTGTCCATTTTGTAGTCTTCTCGGATTGGCAAGAAGTGTGCTGATTTCGTCATTCGATCCACTACGACCCATATCGAGTCATGCCCGTTGCTTGCTCGAGGGAGTTTGGTAATGAAATCCATGGCTATGTTCTCCCATTTCCATTCGGGAATCTCAGGTTGCTGTAACAGTCCTGATGGTTTCTGATGTTCATCTTTAACTTTTGAGCATGTCAAGCATCTGCTGACGTACGTGGCAATGTCTTTCTTCAGGCTTGGCCACCGGTACAGATCTTTGAGATCGTGGTACATCTTGTCTGCGCCTGGATGAATAGAATATCGCGTCTTGTGTGCTTCATCCATGACCAAGGTACGTACACCTCCCCACTTGGGTACCCATATACGGTCCATGAAGTACTGTACACCATCGTCCTTGCACATCAGTTGTTTATCCAACCCTTGGAATTCTTCTCCCGCAAGGTTTTCTTCTTTCAATGCCTCACTTTGTGCAATTTGGATCTGAGCTTTCAAATTTGTTTGAATGGTCAATCCCAAAGCTTGAGTACGTAGTGGTTTCACACGTTCTTTGCTAGCATCTGCCACCACGTTAGCTTTCCTTGGATGATACCGGATTTCACAATTGTAGTCACTAAGAAGCTCTACCTAGCGTCGCTGTCGCATATTGAGTTCCTTCTGATCCAGAATATGTTGAAGGCTTTTATGATTTGTGTAGATGATGCATTTGGTTCCATACTTGCAATGCCTCCATATTTTAAGTGCGAACACTACAGCGCCCAACTCAAGATCATGAGTCGTGTAGTTCTTCTCGTGCACCTTAAGTTGTCGCGAAGCGTAGGCAATCACCTTATCTTTCTGCATTAGTACACATCCCAACCCTTGATGCGAAGCATCACAGTACACCACAAAATCATCAGTTCCGTCTGGGAGGGACAATATCGGTGCATTGCACAGCTTATCTTTCAGCGTTTGGAACGCCCGTTCTTGTGCATGTCCCCAATCAAACTTCTTGTCTTTCTGAGTCAGCAACGTTAACGGTTAAGCGATCTTTGAAAAGTTCGCAATGAAACGACGATAGTATCCGGCTAATCCTAAGAACTGCCGTATCTCTGAAGGTTTCTGCGGTGTATCCTATTTCTTTACCACTTCGATCTTGCCGGGATCTACATGAATCCCGTCCTTGTTAACCACATGACCCAAAAACTTCACCTCTCGCAGCCAGAATTCACACTTCGAGAACTTGGCGAAAAGTTTCTCTTCCCTTAACAGTTCCAGTATTGCCCGAAGGTGTTCTTCATGATCCTCTTTCGATCGAGAGTAGATAAGTATGTCGTCTATGAGTACGATTACAAACTTATCCAAGTAAGGTTTGCACACCCGATTCATCAGGTCTGTGAACACAGCTGGTGCGTTAGTCAATCTGAACGGCATGACCAAGAACTCATAATGCCCATAATGAGTTCTAAACGCTATCTTCGGTACGTCCTCCTCGAAAACCCTTAGTTGGTGATATCCAGATCGAAGGTCGATCTTGGAAAAATACGAAGCTCCTTGTAACTGATCAAACAGGTCGTCGATCCTGGGGAGAGGATACCGATTCTTCACAATTAATTTGTTCAACTCACGATAGTCGATGCATATCCGGAACGACCCATCCTTCTTCTTGACAAATAACACGATGCTCCCCAAGGCGAGTGACTCAGCCGAATAAAACCCTTCTCCAGTAGTTCCTGTAACTAGCTAGATAACTCTTGCATTTCAGATGGTGCCAACTGATACGGTGTCTTTGCTACCGGTGTAGCTCCATGAACCAACTCAATACGAAATTCCACCTGCCGTGGAGGAGGCAAACCAGACAAGTCATCTGGAAATACATCTGGGTAATCCCGCACTATAGGGATATCTACCAATTTCTGCTCCTCTTCCTTCTTTTCTACCATATGAGCCAGAAAAGAGTAGCACTGTTTTCGTAAACTCCGGCGTGCTTTCATGCAGGAAATAAGCTTTACGTTTCTCCCCGGTCTTTCTCCTTGAATTCTGAGTACTCCTCCGTCTGACATAAGGATTCGCACTACCTTGTCTCGACAGACAATCTCGGCTCCGTGTTTCGACAACCAATCCATTCCCACAATCACGTCGAAACTTCCTAGCTCAAAGGGTATCAAGTCTATATCGAATGCGTGGTTCTCCAATATTATCGAGCACTTTCTAATAATCTCGTCGGCCTGAACAACCCTACCATTAGCCATTTCTACAGAATAGCTAGTTTCTAGCCTACTAGGACTCAAATCAAGCAATTGCACAAACTCAGAAGATATAAAGCTATTGTCTGCTCCAGTGTCAAATATTACAGATGCAAAGTGATTATTGAGTAAGTGTGTACCCGTGACAACATTTGGGTCCTGACGGGCATCATTGGCTCCAATGACAAAAGCGCGTCCCCGAGCCGCATTCTCCTAGTTTGTGGGCCTTGATTTCCAGCTATAGCCATAGTCTGATGCTGGTTGTTCCCTTGTTGGCCCGGTGCCCGATTCAGTTTGGGGCACATGTTCCGGTAGTGATCAGGGCTTCCACACTCATAACAGCCCCTGGCATTCCCGGCGGGGTTAATCGCGTTGACTGGTGCGATCATATTCGGCGCTGTTCTGCAGTCTCTTGCTAAATGCCCCGGGCGTCTACAGTTCGCGCACACCGGCACGACATAGCTGGGGGATGATGAAAGTTGCACCTATCGCATCTGGGGTGCGGACCCACATATTCTCACCTGCCCTGGGTCACGGACACAAAATTTCTGGTTGTCTTGGCCCTTTTCTCGAATTTCCCGGCACTCGACCGGCTCGTTTCCCCAACTTCTTTCCTTTTCTCTGCTCCCCTGCCCAATACCCCTGTTCTCACCATCTCATCAGTTAGAGCACCAGCCTTCAGAATTGCGCTCTGAATAGTAGGAGGAGCAATAGCGGTTACCATTGCCCGGATTTGAGGTGCAAGTCCCCAAATATACCTCTCTATCCTTTTTGATTCCGGGGTGACCAGATGCGGAACCAACCTTGCTAGTTCGTGAAAACGATTGGTGTAAGCTGCGTGCCCAGCCCCCACCATAGCATGATTCCAGAACTCATGCTCAAGTTTTTTGCATCTCGTTGAGAGGACAGTACTCCTCGGTGATTAGGGCTTTGAACTCATCCCACGACATTTGCATCGCCGATTCTCTTCCCCTAACCTGAATCTGAGTGTTCCACCACGTTAGTGCCTTGCCCTGTAGTGAGCATGTGGCGTACTTAATTCTTTGACTGTCGAGGCATTCGCTGATGTCGATCACGGCCTCCATCTTTTCAAGCCATCTGGTCAGGGCTATGGCTCCACCTTTGCCATCAAACTCCCTTGGTTTACAACCCACAAATTCCTTGTATGAACATACCCGTCTAGCATTCACAACCCCGGTCTCATTAACAATTCCAGTTTCGTTACTGGCTGTACCCCCATTTCCGGTCTCCTGATTGCTTTTGTTCCCAGTCGGGTTCCCGTTATCCTCATTATCATTGCCACCATCCCGTGGGGGTGAGAATTCTGAAGAGCATCGCTCACTTGGGCCACGATAGTCGGAATCAGTGCGGCCAGCTGTTGAGCGATTAAGGCTGCCATATCAATGTTTCCCGTTCTGGAGTGACATTGGTAGGACCATCACTTGTTCTCGGTGCTCTACCTCTGCCTCTGCCTCTGCCTCTCGGGGCTTCACTTCCGCCACAGTTGCTGCGGGTAACTCTTCGAGGCGGCATGTTCTAATCATAAGAATAGCAAACGCATAAGTTTTAACCATTGGGGGGCACATTATCCATGCCACATTAAGGTCTAACTTTCCGGGTTAAGACCATACTTATGGTTGTCACACATCGCATACAAATCGTGAAATTCTCACACCATGCATAAGTAATGTCTAAACAGTAGTCCATCATAATAATGGCATGTCCATGCATGAAATCAAGTTTAGTCTGGCGGAGGTTGCCTATTTCTCCTCTCTCGAGGTCTCAGACATAACCTCCTCGAGGTAAATCTCAGTGGTTAAGGTCAAACGCAATAGCATGATCTATGAAGATCTCTTGGGTTCAATACCCAGATTGATAAAGCAACTTGGTGCGCAGAGGGAAATGGAAGATCCAATATAAGCATCCCGTAAAGAGTGAGCACAAGGGCTCTCTCACAGGGTGATAAGATCACGAAATAGATAGATAACCGAACAAGTAGTGAGGAACACATATGAAATATAAAATGCACACAACCCTGGCATGCAAATCTACATGAAGGTTCCTAGGTTATAGTCTAGGTCAAGTGTATGCCTAATTCTCTATAACCAATGGCTCTGATACCAGTCTGTCACACCCCCGCTAAGATCGGAAACATGGGGATGTAACGAGACGGGAATCGTCATAACACATGGTAAGCGATAGAGATGCAATAATAATAATGATGACAAGCGTGTCATGACGACACCCGACAACAAGGGGACTTGTGTCGTGTTTAGTCAGTATTCATGACAACATAGCCATAAGCATAAACATGATATAAGATAAACATAGATAATAACATTGTATGCAATTCCCACAACCCGGGAACAAGTTACAAGTGTAATGTTGTTTGAAACAGATACACAATTGTTTTCAAATGACAAGTTTAGCCCGAAAATGCATCCTAGGGTCTCCACTAAGGCAGCACACCTAGAACCTCAGCTAGCATGATCACCTGAAAAGATATGCTCAAAATGGTCAATAAAATTATTGGTGAGCTCGCAGGTTTTAAAGTAAATAAGTAATTGATGTTGTAAGGTTGTTGCAGAATACCATGCATACAGTTATAAGTAAGCAAAATCACATGACAAGAGCTTTACAACCAAACCTAACGACGTACACAAAGAATCTTGTCAGAATATATTCACCCAAGGCCCGTTTCTGGGTTTTGTTGGTACTGTTGATGCATGTATGTCCCTAGATCATGATTTGAAATGTAATGAATCTTGTCTGTCTGAGTATGATGTAATTTGTATTTTTTAATGAAATGACATAAATTGTTTGTTATTGTGTGATGTTTAATATTCATTAATGAGTCGTGATTGAATTGATTGGGTTTATGATTGTTTGAATGGTTGCACATTATGTTATATTAATTAAAACATTCAAACTTAACTTAATGAAGTTCTCATGCGAATGGCTCATGCGAATGACCATACGCATGAATAACTTCACACGATTGACTCAGTCGCACGACTGAACCAGGAGACTGGATCAGTCATACGATTGTAACATAAGATTGGCTCAGGCACGACTGAACACTCAGTCGTACGAATGAATCAACCGCATGGTTCAATCGCACGACTGAACCAGACTATGGTTTAGTCGCACGATTGAATAATACCAACCTATAAATACAACTCAATTCGTGAAAAAATAAGGACTCTCGATCAATACGATTCCAGACGTACCCTAGCCGTCCAGAAACCTTCCAATTCGTTCTCCAAGTTCATAGAACACATTGGATCGATTCCCAATCGATTTCTAACGTTAGTTTCAATTCTTGATTGATTCTTCGTGTGTTCTCACTGATTGGATCGCCAATCAAATAGGATTCCGCACTATTTGATCTGGTTTACACGTTAATCTCTAGGTATTTCGGTCAAATACCAGGTCCTAACAAGTTGGTATCAGAGCTTTGACTCTTGATTATGTTGATTCAATCAAGATTGCATAAAAGTTTGTGTTTTTGCACTAAAAACGCAATCTTTGGCATCAAAAGTGATCTTGGAAGTTCCCTGCTCATCGAAGTTTGGTTTCTACGGACTTAGGCGATTAGAACTTGTGAAATTTCGAATCTTTACGGCTGAAACCCGTCAAACCGAGAGAAATTTTCGCAAAACAGCAGCTTCAGTCGCACGAGTGACTCATTCGTACGACTGGACTCCATTCGCATTGCTCATACGCACGATTGGACATAGTCGCACCCTCATTCGGCCGACTGAATCGTTCGTTCGCATAGCTCATACACACCAGATTCATTCGCCCGACTGAACCAATCGCCCAGTTCAGCCGCACGATTGAACCAGTCGCAGAGGTCATACGCACGATTAGATCATTCGCATCCTTCAGTCGCATCAGTGAAAGTTTGTTTGATTAGATTCTAAGCTTATTAGTCATGGAAGATCAGATGTCAGCCTTTACTGCTGGGAGGACTCAAGGATACAGAACATGCTGTTGCTTGAGAGTGAGGTGGGTAATCACAATAAACCACCAAAGCTTTTGACTTTAGATGAGTTTCCCCACTGGAAACAACGTTTTGAGATCTACCTTAATGGAGTAGATCCTAATCTGTGGGAAGCCATTGAGATCGGTTATAGTACACCGGTGGGGCTGATGGAGTTAAGCTAACATAAGCGGGATGACAGACGCACAGAAAATAAAGTACAATGCAGAGAAAAGGGTTTATGCATTGATCACTCAGTCTATCCCCAAAGACATATTCCACCAGTATTCAGAGAACAAGCAGTCCAAGAAACTGTGGGATGAGCTAGAGAAGAGATATGATGGGAATGCGTCATTGAAGGCAATCAAGGCAAAGGAGTTAAAGAAGGAATTCGATAACTTCTCATCGATTGGTAATGAAAGTTTAGACGAAGTCATAGACAGATTCTACCACTTGATGAGCGAATTGCTACACATGGAGTGGAAACGACTATGGAAGAGAAGTAAGCAACTTCGCAGACGGATTGCCTGATAAGTGGGCTACATTCGTGTCTAACCTGAGACAGAATGGAATGCTTGTAAAGCTGGATATAAATGACTTCATTCTTAAGTTGCGAGAAGAAGCACTAAGGATGAAGTATAGAGCTCAGAATTCTTCATACACACAAAATCCAGCTTTATACAACGCCACGCCTCAAGCTAAGACATCTGGAGCACCACTCCAGACTGCTTTTGTGTCTAGCTCGTCAGGTCCTTCACTGCTTCTCCTTCTGATCAGACACGTCTGGGTCGTTGTACCCATTATATTGGATCAGAAGCAAGTGCTACCAAACTGAAGATCGAGAACCTCGGTAATGTGACCGTAGAAGTAGCTCGAGAGCATATGGATCTGTTAGCAGCAGTGGTTCATTCATATGATGGACTTGTTGCAGGGAAGATTGGAAACTGCCATTTGGCAGATGAGGACTACGAGCAGGTGGATGAAATGGAGCTTGAGAGGATGGATATAATGTGGGCCTTAGCTAGCGCTGTCCGAAGGGCGAAGAAGTTTGTTAAGAAGACTGGACAGAACTTGATAGCTACTAAGGATACCACATTTGGCTTTGACAAGAGCAAAGTGACCTGCTTCAACTGTGGAGAGAAGGGGCACTTCAAAAGAGAATGTGTCAAGCCAAAGAAGACGGGTAATGGGAACCGTTCTCATCCTTTACTCGCCAAGACAAGCACGCCTCCAGTTCTACTTCATCAAACAAGGATCCAAAAGCCTTGACTGCTCATGATGATGAAGGACAGGATTGGAGTTTTAGGTTTGTCTCACCAGGAGAATCTAACATTGCCAGTGTTGAGAATATTGATGATGATTCTGTGAGTGAAGGGGATCTAGCAGTTGAGATAGCAATGTCACATAATGAAGAAACAACTGCAGCCGAGGTCAGTTACAAGCCAAATGAGGAGATTTCCACGTCAGAGACAGAAAAGTCAGAATCACCAGAACCAGAGACATCTAATGCTGCAGATGGCTAACTCTTCTGAACCAACTTAGGTAAGTACTACTGACCAAATGTTTAATAATCATGCTTGTTCTGATTGTGATACTTTTAGGAATAGCATAGATGGAAAATTTGCTAGGTTATTAGATCATAATGATAACTTAGTAAAAGATTTACGACTGTGCACTAAGGCTAATAGAGTACTAAAACAAAATAAGCACAGTTATAAAGAAAAGATAGACCTATTGACTAAACAACTTAGGGAAACCGAGTAGTGGCCTTTAACCAAGCAAATGACATTAGGTACTATCTAAACTCCCTAGAAGAAACTAAGAAGCAAAAGGCAGTTCTAGAAGTAGAAGTTAATTCATTAAAACAGAAACTGCACAGTTGGACTAGTTCTTCACACATAATTCAACACTTAGTGAGAGAAAGGAATAAGGGGGAGGGATTAGGCTACAAAGTGGTTCCACCACCACCTGAGACCTTGATGAACACTAAGTCTAGACCAGTAAATAATAACCCCATCAAGGATCATGTGGTGACTTCTCCTCTTGTTACTGATCCAGACACCTCATGTTCATCTACTGAATCTGGACAGAAACAAAAGGAGGCTACTTCAAAGGCAAAGGGTAAATTGCCTTGTCTTAATCTGGAAAATGAATTTGAAAAAGTTAACTTAAAGTCAGGGTCAAAAAGAGTCAAATCAGAACCTAAAAGGACTTCAAATGTTACTTTTTCACATGCTTCAAGTCAAAAAACCAGTTAACCAAAAAATGAAATAGGTTAAAACAGTAAATTTTGTTAAATCAGAGAAAACATCAAACATACAAGAGTCAAAAACTAGAGTGATTGATGTTACTAGAGTGTCACGCATTTCTCCATAAAGAAAGTCTACTCATAAAGTTGATAGCAGGTCATGCTACAACTGTGGAGAATGTGGACACATTGCTTCCTATTGTCATTTCTATCAGACACCTAGGAAGAAGATTGATCTTCAGGACTCTAGACCTAGGTCTTCTAAGCTGAGTTCTCTAACTCCACCTAGAAGAGCTAGTGAACCTAAAGTCAAACCTGTAAGCCAGACGACTGTTTATCATAAACAGGCATTGCACAAATCTGGCTTATGGAAAGAAAAGTCCACCTATGTGTCTAATACTGATGACAAGAAGGAACCTGAGCTACTCTCACCCTCTAAGGGTCAATGGGTGGAGTTTATGATGTGTGATGCCTCTGGGAAACCCAAGCCAGTAAAAGCTTGGGTTCCTAACCTAAACTAATTCATTTACTTTGTATGTGCAGGGTGTTCGATACAGTGCTGAGACTAACACGTGGATTATAGACAGCGGAGCATCCAGGCACATGACAGGAAATAGAGCCCTTTTATCAAACGTCAAACAAATAAAAGGAGGGCATGTTTCCTTTGCAGGAAAAAAGGAGGCTATATCACAGCTCAGGGAGAAGTGGGAAATCAGAAAGTTAAGTTTGATAAGGTGAACTATGTTCAACAACTTCAGAACAACTTACTTTCTGTTTCCCAAATCTGTGATAAAGGATTTAAAGTCATCTTCGACAACAAGAAGTGTTACGTGCTGAAGAAAGAAGATATGATCCCAGAGGACCAAGTTCTAATGACTGCTTCAAGATATAAAGACCTTTATGTCTTGGATCTGTCAACAGCTTCTACAATGGATCATGAGGTTCAGTGCTTTCTATCAAAAGCTACTGAAAAAGACTCAATCTCCTGGCATAGGAGAATGGGACACATCAGTCAAAGGAAGATGAATCACTTGATTCAGAAGGATCTGGTGAGAGGTGTAAATGTCAAGAACTTTCAGTTTCCTGATTTTTGTGTAGCTTGCAAGAAAGGCAAACAGACAAAGAAGTCTCATAAGGAAAAGAAAGTTCATTCAATGGAACTTCCTCTGAGCTTCTTCACATGGATCTGTTTGGTCCAGTTAGTACAAGGAGCATTGCAGGCGACATGTACTGTTTTGTGGTCACTGATGACTACTCAAGTTCACTTGGGTAATGTTTCTGAAATCCAAATCAGAAACATTGGAGACATTCAAGGAATTAGTAACCACACTGGAAACTCTCTACAAGCTAAAAGTTAGACAAGTACGCTCAGAAACGGGACAGAATTCAAGAATCAAGGGATGGAGGCATACTGCAAGGAAAAGGGAATTGTGCATCAATTCACTTCTGCTTACACACCTCAGATGAATGGCGTTGCTGAGAGAAAGAACAGGAGTTTGATAGAGACAGCACGGACTATGCTGGCAGACTCGAAACTGCCTATCCAATTCTGGAATGAGGCGGTGGCAAATGCATGTTATACACTGAATCGAGTCCTAATAGTCAAGCGCCACGGAAAGACATGTTATGAGCTACTACAAAGACGCAAACCGAATTTGGAGTATCTTGAACCTTTTGGTGCGCCGTGTACACTTCTGAAGAAGACACAAGAAGGCAAATTCAGCGAGAAGGCAGATGAAGGAATTTTTCTAGGATACAACATACCGAACAAGCGAGTTTACAATAACTCAACGGGTCTTGTAGAAGTGTGGTGTAATGTCGACGTTCAGAGATATACCACACCACCTACAGGCAAAGGACCTGCACACTTCTTCGACTATGATGGATTCTTCAAGTCCTTCAACATCCCTCTCTCTCCCTCGGATGATGAGTAGCTACTAGGATGATGTATGATATTCTAAATACACCATCTAGCACCAGGGAGAATCATCTACTCAGTCAGGGGGGGTAGTCGATGACAGTGACTCCTCCTTTGAAGATGAAACTGAAGCAGATGACCAGAACAGTCAGGAGGAACAGGTTCCAGTTCCTGAAAGTCCACAAGCATCCATGAGTGATGCACCTTTGACTTCGGAACCTCAAACTCCATATTCCTCAGATGCAGAACAAAATGTTCACAATCTCGGTTCTGAGGTGGTTGTGCCTACTACTCCAGGATCACGACTAAACGTCTATCATCCCCTTGAAAATGTTATTGGGGATGTCAGATCAGGAGTACAAACCCGAAATCAGCTATACTCAGCTGATTACGCCTCAGTTATGGAGAAAGGTTATATTCATGATGGTGCTTATCGATGTTTTGTCTCACAGTTTGAGCCAAAATACGTCAGTGATGCACTAAATGATGAGCCGTGGGTGAGTGCCATGCAAGAAGAACTTCTTCAGTTCAAGAAGTTAGGTGTATGGACTCTGGTTGATAGTAAAGGTGCTAAAGTCATTGGCACCAAATGGGTACTAAAATCAAGAAGGATGACCAAGGAGTCATTATCAGGAACAAAGCTCGACTGGTGGTTCAAGGTTTTCGCCAAGTCGAGGGGATTGACTATAATGAGGTGTTTGCACCCGTGGCAAGGATGGAAGCTATTCGTATCTTCCTTGCCTATGCATCGTACATGAAGATTAAAGTCTACCAATTAGATGTGAAGAGTGCATTCCTTCATGGGGAAATCAGGGAAACAGTCTATGTAAGTCAACCCGAGGGATTTGAAGATCCTTATCATCGGGATAGAGTTTACAAGCTTGACAAAGCTTTATATGGGCTTCATCAAGCTCCTCGAGCTTGGTATGAGAAAGTCTCGACTCATCTTGTGAAACACGGCTTTCACAGGGGAGTCATTGACTGTACACTGTTTATTAAAGAAAAGGATGGCGACCTACTGCTTGTACAGATATATGTTGATGACATAATCTTCGGGTCAAAGAACGAAGAGTTATGCAAAGAGTTTGAAGCAGGTGATGAAGAAAGAGTTTGAGATGAGTGCTATGGGGGAGATGAAGTTCTTTCTTGGGTTACAGGTGGATCAAACACCTAATGGATCTTTCTACATCAGACCAAGTATGTAGGAGACATTCTCAGTCGCTTTGACATGGAGAATGCTTCTGCAGCTGGGACCCCACTTGCTACGAATCATGATATAGCACCTGATGAGAATGGAGATCTTGTAGATGCCACTATGTACCGAGGAATGATTGGATCCCTCATGTATCTCACTGCCTCAAGACCTGATTATGTATGCTACATGTCTATGTTCTAGATATCAGGCTAAACCAAAGGTCAACCATCTGATCGGGGTCAAGAGAATTTTTCGTTATCTGAAGGGTACACCCACACTTGGATTGTGGTATCCTCATGATGATGACTTGAGATTACCATGTATAGTGACTCGGATTACGGGGGATGCAAGATGAACTACAAGTCTACATCAGCGGGGTGTTAATTCTTTGGGAGAAGATTAGTTACCTGGCAGTGTAAGAAGCAGACATCGGTTGCATTGTCAACCTGTGAAGCCGAATATGTTGCTGCTGCAAGTTGCTGTTCACAAATCATTTGGATTCAACAGCAAATGCGGGATTACGGTTTAAAACTCTCATCTACTCCTATTTTTGTTGATAACTCTGCTGCAATTGCAGTAACTAAAAATCCGGTTCAACATCCTAAGACCAAACACATCGGTATTAAATACCACTTCATAAGAGACTGTTTTGAAAAGAACTTAATTGATGTGGTTAAAATTAATACTGATTTTCAACGCGCTGACCTCTTACTAAAGCCTTTGATAAACCACGTTTTCAATATTTGCTAGAGGTCAACGGTGTTAAAAAGAAAAGTGAGGTAATTCCTGATGATAATAATGTGTAGTCCGAGGTAGTTTAGGTAAAGTTTATTTTATTTTATGTTATCTGTTATTTTCGTCTGTTATATTTAAACTCATGTTATTTTGCTGTTTATTAAAATCCAAAAATAATTAAACCAGAAATGATTTTAGTATTTTAGGGGGAGAATATATGTCAGCAAGTTAACATTAAAAAAACAAAAAAAAAATAAAATGAGGGAGAAGGGGTAACTAGCTGAAATAAGGTAGATTGTGTCTGTGATACCGATTCAATACCTTTGGAAATGATAGTACACAGGAACAAATCAAGAGGGACTTTAAAATTTAAGTTTTGAAAAGATGCAAAAGTTCAAAGTATAAGTCTGTGTAGTCTAAGCAATATAAAAAGGGAAGATGATAGAAAACTGGCAACTCCTAAGGTGACACAAAGAAAGTAGACTTAGAGGCTGCTAGACCACAAATGATATGTTGGTAGATTCAACACAATAGACAATTAGACCTGATTGGTGATCTCAAGATCAAATAAGTTGTTCAATGACTGTGGACCTCCATCTTATCACTGGTTAACACAATCAAATATATTCCAATAAGGGGTAATGAGCATTTAAATGCCACAAATGTGTGCGGATGACCATAATTAGAGCAAAGCAAGAAAAAAAATGAAAGACAAATGCAATAAAGCTAATGACCTATGTTGTTGGTGCATATTGTGTAAAATAAAAAAGCTGCTCTAACAAGGAGATAGGTTGTGTGCCTCTCTGTGTGCGATGGCACTGACCTGAGGATAAGCATAACCTAGATATTCTAGAATTCATTGTTGTTTGCCGCCTCTCTGCTGTGCGATGGCACTGACCTGAGGACAGGCTTCTCTTTGAAAGCTCTAAGAATAGTCTCTTCTTGTAATAATACCCGTAGACCGCTCAAAAGCTTCTGAGGAATGTGATTACCATATAAGTGTGGGATCCACAAATGTTAGTTGAAATAATTAAACCTAAATCAGTCACCAGTTTGCGTCAAAAGTCTGTGTATGGATTTAAGTGGACAAACATACTGACAATCTTAGTGGCTACATTCTCAAGAGTTCAAATCAATGTGAAAATCTAAGAGTTCCAGTATGATTTCCTTAAGTTGCTAACGACTCTGGATGAACACCGAGAATTTAAGCATCAAAAGGTTTTAATAACAAGTCCCAAATGATTTGACTTACCTGTATGATTCCAAAATTGACTTGGTCCAGATATGATCAATCTAAGTTGAAGCTGTCTACTCCAAACCAAATCTCGTAGATATCAATCTCTGGATTTATCTCTCACAAAAAGCCAAAAATAAGTTTGTTTATGAAATTAGTTAAGGTTTTAAATTAGTTAGTTGTTTTTAATTTAATTGTAGGCGTGTGTCGGGCTACATCAGGAAAATCAGAAGGAATCAAATCACTAAAAGGGTCATGTCTGAGATGACCATATGTGCTTCGAAAGTTTAAAATAGTCACGTTTGAGGTGACAAAGTGCTTTTAAAAGGGTCACGTCTGAGGTGACTAAAGTGTCTAAAAGGATCACGTCTGAGGTGATCAAAATGCTTTCAAAATAAAATGATCATGTCTGAGATGATCAAAGGCTCATAACGTTAATTTCAATTAATTTAAAAGGGCTTAAATGTAAATTGGTAAATGGTAGAAAATTAACTAAGTGTGACCCATTCGCACGATTGGACCATGAGAATGGACCAACCATGCGAATGGCTTCCACTAACACGAATGGCTCATCAGAATAGCCCATTCGACCGATTGGAAGAGGGTGAATGAGTCAGTCGACCGATTGAAACTCATTCGGTCAACTGAACATGCGAATGAAAGGCACGACTGAGCCAGTCGACCGACTGAATCTCAGTCGGTCAAGTGCATGCGACTGGTTGGGCTAATCGTACGATTGAGCCTGAGTCGCCCGAATGAACTGGGAGACTGAGGCCAGTCGGCCGACTGAGCCCAGCTTCAGTATTTAAAGGGCTCTGTCGATCGCATCTCACTCATCACTCCCAAATCGCCCTTAAATCGCACTCCCTACCGTTACTCTGCCAAAATTTTATTAGCACTAGTTTATCATTGTTTTTGATTCACTAACGTTCGCCATTCATTATACAGGTAGATTGAAGTCTTGTTTCATTGAAATCAGAAGGATTGAACCATAATGTGGTGAAATTCGAACGAAAACAAGAAACAGACAGAACGCGACCTAATAACCTACTTCAACTATGCAAAATGTTAAAATTAAGGTTAATAGGTTATTAGTAACAAGAATGCGAGTATATTGAACCGGTAATCCATGTTAAATCACTTGTATTGATCAAGACTCGAACCACAGGCGACTGAACAACTGAGACAGGCGACTGGTCGTCCGGATGAACTTCAATCGCACGATTGAATCTGGCGATTGGGTCATTCGGCCGAATGAACCATACGATTGATCTCAGTCGGCCGACTGAACCATTCGCAGACTCAGTCAGCAGACTGAACCCAATCGCATGTCACATTGACCAGAATGAGTCCAGTCGCATGAAAGAACAGACGACTGACTTCAGTCGCATGATTCATTCGCACGAATGAATCAGAATGACTTTCAACTTTACACTTAGAACAGAATTTTCATGTCTTATGTACTAATGGTTCTATGTCTTGTGTGTTTCAGGTAAATGGCAGAAAGGTGGTCCATAAATCCAAAGCACAACATCTGTGCTCATTTGGATCACACCACCAGGAACGGGGCTGAGTTTACTGACATTATAGCCTTTCTGAGACGGTCCGGATTCATAAGGCTATCTCCACCCTTGCACGCCATATAGATCACTCCATCAGGCATTCTGGGAGAATGCCTCGGTGGACCGCTCTCGTGAGCCGTACTGTATTAGGAGCTCTATATTGGGCCATGATATTGAGATCTCTGCTGCCGACATTCAGAGGGTCCTAGAGTTTGGGGATGACACTGGATCCTACTAAACTACATCCGTTGACAGTGAGAGGATGCTTCCTGAGGATAAAGTACGCTGGGGATATCAACTCAGGTGTGCTCAACAAGAGCAACCTGAGCCCCCAGTACAAGTACTTAGCACACGTGATCCTCAAGTGTGTTGCATCGAGGAGGGGTGGGTTTGACGACCTCTCAGACCAGATTCAAAATGCCTACGTGGCACTGGTTCTGAACCACCCTTTCAGTTTTTCCAGCATGATATTCTCCTACTTAGTGGAGAACTTGGAGGTCAAGGGTAAAGAGGGGTTTTGTATGTACCCCAGATTCTTACAGCTCGTCTTCAACGAGAAGCTGCCACAGTTGCCCAAAAGAGTCATGACGCAGTGGCCTTAGAGATTATGGATGATACTACTCTGGGCAGGATGAGAGTTTACAGGGGAAAGCAGGTAAGCCCCAAGTGAAGAGACTGATTGGCCACCTGGCCAACGAGAGGTATGTGGCCTGGCAGACGCAAATGGCGTCATGATGACAGCGACTCCGATGATGAGAGGTTGCTCCTACCAGATATGGATTCTGATGATGATGACAGGGGCAACGCCGGGGATGATATGCCTGCTACACAAAGAGGCACTGAGTCAGATGTTATTCCCCCGGGGTCTGACACTGCCGGAGAGGTTGCTGAGACGGCCGTTTCCATCAGGGGTTCATTGTTGGTGATCAGGAAGAGGAGGGTCGGATGAGGAGCCCCTCACTAGGACTGTGGGAAGCAAAGTTGTTCCCACAGAACACGGGCTTAGGGTGGTTGGTGAACACCCTCGACTCCACTGAGAGAGAGACTGACCCAAGCTATGCTCCGGGTTCAGTGGGCAGAGCTGCAGGGGGAGCATCCACTTCCACCGGGACTAGGAGGAAGAGGATGGCTCAACCCCACGGACTGAAGAAGAAGAAGCGTCGCCTGACCTTCGTTACCACTGCTACCACTACTTCCCACCACAGCCACCACTACCACCTCCACTAACATACCACCCATCACCACAGCCACCACATCCACTACTGCTACCACAGCCACCACCTTACCTACCACCACTGTATCCTTCCCATCCACCACCATACCATTCACACCTACATCACCAGCACCTGCTTACCGACCCATATTCACCACTGCTACTACCACCACCACCTCACATCATGCCGGACCCTCAACCCAGCCATCACATGTATATGGATCTACTCTACCTCACATCGGGGTAGAGGAGCAGCTGTCGGCGCTTAACGTATGGTGATGCGCCTGCTAGCTGCAAATGAAGAGAAAGCGGCGCAGATTCGTCAGTTGACCGATCTGACTGCTGCCCAGTCTCAGCAGTTGGCAGAGCAGGCTCGGGTGATAGAGCAGCAGACCCAGCTAATCGATGCTAGGAGAGTCGAGATGTCCCAACTCCAGGACCAGCAGGCCCAATCAGCCAAACGTATAGAGGAGTTGAAGACGACCAACAAGACGATTATGTTGAGGTTAAAGGGGTCAAAGGATGAGCCTTTGAAGATAAAGGATGGTGATGGGGATGATGGAGATGGTCATGATGAAAATGATGATGACGATGAGGAAGATGATGAGGATGAAAAAGAGACAGAGGAAGAAAGGACAGAAGGTAGAGATGATGATGACGAAGCAGAAGGAGGGGATGCGGCTGCATCGGCCTCTGCTTCTGGTCAAGAGCGAAGATCGAAGAATCGACAGGATCAGCCATCTACCTCTTCTGCTCCTCCGAGCGACGAGCCCCGGATTCAAGACAAAAGTACAGATTAGATGTCTTATGTATTTATTTATTTTGTGATTGAATCATGGAATGAAAAAACAAGTGTGTTGAATGTTTATATATTAAGTGATATAATTCTGTTTGATCACTTACTAATGTTTATGTGTTGAATGTTTAAATCAAACAGATTCAAACTTTCAAAGGGATGAGTTTGACATTGCTCCCCTTCAACAGGTCAAGACTAAACTAACCATGACTCTTGATCTGCAAGGGATTATAAGAAGGTCTGTGAGTTATACCCCTGAAGAAGGGAAATAATTCATGACCTATCTAACGAGCAACTGGCAGAGATGTTCAGAATCAATGATGAAATTGTCAAGGATGCTCCAACAGTTGATTCAACCAGTGATGAAGAACTAAATGACGTTGATGAAGTTGAGGTTGAAGATATTACTGCAGAAGAGTACCCTCAGTATGCTGACAACGAGGGTAATGTGGTCCCCAATCTGGGTGAGTCCCTAGTCAGTGATATGTTTGAGGTACTAGACAAGATGGAGCAGGAAACAGGAAAGACCAAAGGAACAGCCCAAGCCTCAAATGTTGACGTAGACACTCGAAAGGCTGAGTGGGCTTCCTGTTTTGAAGAAGTTAGAGCCCAGCGTGCTGCACCAAAGAAAGATGCCTACACCAAGCTCTATAGAGTCAAGAAACACCATAAGGTGTCAGGCAGGATTATTGCATGGCTTATTTTGATGACCTTAACGCGTATGCAGTTAAGAGGGAACATGGCATAGAGTACTTTAGATTTCCACATGATCTGAAGACTCTACCTGGTTTTGAGCTCAACCAGCTGGCTAAGCTAAAGCTGCTGTATGCTGACCCACGAAAAATGTCAGGCTGGTTCGAGGCTGCCCTGAAGAAGGAGTACCACACCAGATGGGTTAACTCCAGACCACAACAGCCTACGAGGTATCTAAGAAGGTCTGAGGTTGATGCCAGTACTAGAAAGCCAAGATTGTGTTGAAGTGGAGTCCTCCGCGCACTATGTCGAGAATCCCTCTCAGGGAAATGCCATAGGACTTCACTCCACACTTCAAATGGTGGTACTATGATTGGAGAACTGCTGAAGCTGTCATAGTTCTGAATAAAGAGGGCCAAATGGATACTATCAGGGTATTCGACCCGATGTGGCTAACCAACTTGTCTGCTAATGATGTCTATACATTTACAAGTGGCCACTGTTCTATGACACACAAGACATTGTACAAGCCCTCCATTTCCAAAATGTTATACGACTTTGTTTTGCGTTTGAGATTCACGCAGGAATCACTAAGGAGGAGAAGTACAAGAAGTATAAGGAGGTTATGCAGAAGACAAGAGATTAGATAGATCTAGGTCCAAGGGGGAGTTTGTTGATGCATGTATGTCCCTAGATCATGATTTGAAATGTAATGAATCTTGTCTGTCTGAGTATGATGTAATTTGTATTGATTAATGAAATGACATAAATTGTTTGTTACTTGTGATGTTTAATATTTCATTAATGAGTCGTGATTGAATTGATTAGGTTTATGATTGTTTGAATGGTTGCACATTATGTTATATTAATTAAAACATTCAAACTTAACTTAATGAAGTTCTCATGCGAATGGCTCATGCGAATGAACCATACGCATGAATAACTTCACACGATTGACTCAGTTGCACGACTGAACCAGGAGACTGGATCAGTCGTACGATTGTAACATAAGATTGGCTCAGTCGCACGACTGAACACTCAGTCGTACGAATGAATCAACCGCATGGTTCAATCGCACGACTGAACCAGACTAATGGTTCAGTCGCACGATTGAATAATACCAACCTATAAATACAACTCAATTCGTGAAAAATAAGGACTCTCGATCAATTACGATTCCAGACGTACCCTAGCCGTCCAGAAACCTTCCAATTCGTTCTCCAAGTTCATAGAACACATTAGATCGATTCCCAATCGATTTCTAACGTTAGTTTCAATTCTTGATTGATTCTTCGTGTGTTCTCACTGATTGTATCGCCAATCAAATAGGATTCCGCACTATTTAATCTGGTTTACACGTTAATCTCTAGGTATTTCGGTCAAATACCAGGTCCTAACAGGTACTAACTAGTATACCAACACGAGGGTGGGGGTGTCAACCCAAGTAGTACTACCAATACCTATCCGTCGGTTCCCACACTGGAATTAAATTGTTGTAAGATAGAACCACAAAGCAGACTCAAGCATGTATCAGATAAGTACCCACAAAATAGTAGCACGTTGATTCCAAGTATGTAAATTGTATGTATGTTGTACAGCATAGAAAACGGGTGAGCATACTTTTCCCCCATGTTGTAAATGGTTGTAAAGTAGTATAAGCATAAAAAGGGGCCACGAAACTCACATGTTAAGTGGTAAGTATGAATGATCAAGATTTCCAACAGTTGAATGCAATGAATGGTCAAACACCTATTGACAGTTATTGTTTAGCATAAATGATATGTGTAAAGCATATAGAAATGTTTGGTCGGTTCGGGTTGTATCGGTTCGGTCATGGGTAGCACACACACAAGGGGACACAAGTATCAGATCTTATATAGATCCAAGTACTAAGAGTAGTCGTCATTGCTTATGACATCCGTATAAAGATCTCATTGTTATGAAAGATAACACTTGTTAAGTATTTTTAGTTCCAAATGGGTTGTCAATAATTGTAAAATGTTAGGTTGATTTCAATTGAAATAGTATATGCGTGTTGATAGCGTTGACTTTAATCTTTGTGGTCAAGCAATGACACTTTTGCTTCTATGCTCTCTTCATCAGTCAGCAAGAGCCAAAGAATTATCATATTGCATTAAGAGACAATGGATGGGTTGAAGTTATGCAACTTGAGCTTCTTTAGTTTCAAAAGCAGCAAGTGTGGGAACTGGTTCCTCTTCCCTAAGGTAAGTGTGCAATAGGCACTAAATAGGTGTTTAGGAATAAAACTGATGAAAAAGGCCAAATTGTCAAGAACAAGGCCAGACTGGTTGTACAGGGGTTTTCATAAGAAGAAGATATTGATTATGATGAAACCTTTGCCTCTGTAGCCAGACTGGAAGCAATTAGACTGTTTTTAGCTTATGCTGCTTTTCATAATCTCAAAGTTTTTCAAATGGATGTCAAAAGTGTATTTTTATATGGTAAAATAAAAGAAGTTTATGTGTGCCAACCACCAGGTTTTGAGATCATAAACATCCAGATTGGGTGTATAAGCTTGATAAGGCTCTTTATGGACTAAAACAAGCACCCAGAGCCTGGTATGAAACACTGTCAACTTTCTTCTTCAAAATAATTTCACTAGAGGCTCCATAGATAAAATCTTGTTCATTAAGAAAGTAGGCATGCACAAGCTTCTTGTTCAAATTTATGTTGATGATATAATTTTTGCATCCTCTGATCCACAATTGTGTGATGCCTTTACTAAATTGATGCAACAAAAGTTTGAAATGAGTGCCATGGGAGAATTACAGTTCTTTCTGGGGTTGCAAATCAAACAAAAGGCTGATGAAACTTTCATTCATCAGTCAAAATATACAAAGGATTTGTTGAAGAAGTTTGATTTACAAAACTATAAGCCCTGTTCTACTCCCATGTGCAGCACCACACAACTGGATGCTGATCAGAAAGGTAAAGCAGTTGATGAAACTCTTTACAAATGTATGATTGGGTCCTTGATGTACCTTTCAGCTTCTAGACCAGACATTATATTTGCAACTTGTGTCTGTGCTAGATTTCAGGCTGCACCTAAAGATTCTCATATGATTGCAGTCAAAAGGATCTTTAGATATTTGCAAGGAACTCAATCTCTAGGACTTTGGTATTCCACTGGGCACTCTTGCAAATTAGTTGCTTTCTCTGATAGTGACTATACAGGGTGTAAATTAACCAGAAAATCAACCTCTGGTGGATGCCAATTTCTAGGCAACTGTTTGGTTTCTTGGTAGAGTAAGAAACAAACCTCTGTTGCTACATCCACTACTGAAGCAGAGTACATTGCTGCTGCAAGTTGTACATCTCAGGTACTCTGGCTTCAGAATCAATTACTGGATTATGACATTAAAGAGACTAAGACTCCTTTACTAATGGACAGTGCTTCAGCTCTTTGTATTGTTAAGAATCCTGTCCAGCATTCTAGGACCAAACATATTGACCAAACATATTGACCAAACATATTGAGATCAGACATCATTTATCAGGGATTGTTATGAAAAAGGTCTGATTGATCCAAAGTTTGTTCCTAGTGCTAATGAGCTTGCAGATATATTTACTAAGCCTTTGGACAGTGCAACTTTTCAAAATCTTGTGCTAAGGCTTGGTATGTTGCAGCTTGAATAAATTGACAACTACTGATGATCTCAGCTCACAAGTACTGATGAGCATCAATACAGCTGTCACAAATAAGTACTGAAGCTATTTTATCTTCAGCATTTTTTCATAACTACTGAAGACTAAATTCCTCAAAGTACTGAAGTACTTTATTTGTTGCAAAGTACTAAAGTGGTTACACTACTGACGTCTGTTATAACAGATAAGTACTGCTGACTAATGAAACATCTGAAAAACAAATACTCTGCTGAGTAAGTGTTGAGGTCAAATGCAACAACTGCGATATGTGAATTGACGACAACAACTGATGAGTAAGTTTATTCTTCAATTGTTTCTAACAACTGCTGTTTCATTTCAAAACAACTGAAGCCAAACCAAGTCTTCAGTAGATTTTTTTCAACTACTGATGACAAACACCAAGTCTTCAGTTGTTTACAACACCTAAAAGTTAAAACCATGTCTTCAGTTGTTTTCTAACAACTGATGATTAAAACCAAAACTTTCAGCTATTTTCTTTCAGCCGTTTCATAACCTATAAATACCTAACCCTAACTTCAAACTTTTCATAAATCGATTTCCGAACGTTCATCTTCCATTAATGGCGACCATGCAAATCAAACCTCGACACAACTGTGTTGCTTACTTCACAAAATCGACCTTTTGGACTAAGTTTGATGATGCTATTGGTTTGATGGCTGATTCCCAGTATCGAACTGCTTTTCTTTTGAATCCAACCATCTATCTCGACTCTCTTCGACAATTCTGGACGAACGTCACCATCCATACCGGTGAGAATGATGTCGCAATCACTCTCCAGTCATATGTAAACCAGAAGAAGGTGGTAGTCACTCCGGCTATCATTCGCCAAATGCTAGATCTGAATGATGCTACCTTTGTCACCAAATACCCGAAGGGCACCCTTGATCTCTCATTCATTAATCATGGCTATGAGGGCAACTTAAGTGCTACTACCATTCTGAAGAAGCACTTTCTGATGCTGAACGCCTCATTTTCCACATGATCAATGTGTGTCTTGCCCCCAAAACCTCTTCATGGGATCAAATGTCATCCAGGTGGCAGCAGGTATTGTATTCTATTCTTGAACGCCAAAGTTTAAATTTTTCTGAAATTATATTTTTAGAATTAAAAGATCTGGCAATGAAACCTGTAGCTAACAGATGGCTATTATATCCAAGGTTTCTTATGGCCATAATCATGAACCAGTTACAATCTGATGGCCCTGTTGGCCTTGGAGTCCCTACTGTGGTAGTTATGCCAGAGGTATACTCTAGGCACAACTCTGACCCACACCTCAAAGAGGCTGCCAAACTGCTAAACCCAAGCAGAAGGTACCCACAGCCTCCTCTAGATCCAAAGTCCCCTCCACGCCTCACTCCAAACAAACCAAAAAGGCTACTCAGGGAGTTGAGTCCCCTGATGATGCCCCTGCAACATAAAGGCAGGATGAAACTATGGGTAGTAATCCCCCTGTAGTTTCCATGACTCTACCAGCTGAAACCGCTCAGGTATCCTCCCAACAGGATCCTAATGCAACCAAACATGGAGAAACCGCATTACTGGAATCTCTCTCACTTGAGAGGATTGCCATTGAAGAGCACCATTCACCCCAGGTGCAATCCTTTTCACACCTATCTCCTACTGAAGCCACCCCTACAAGCCCAACTGTGGTTATTGCACAAGTGTTGACTCAGCTACATTCCTCTACCCCTCCCCAAAAACATATTACTACTGGGAAAACCTCAACCATTGAGGGAGAGGATTATAATATAGCTGATAACCCACAACACAGGGATTACAAAGTTCAATCTCCCAGTGTAGAGGAGGAGATTAGAACATCTGGTGAGGCTGCCTCTTCTCCTTGTTCAGAAAATGATCAGGATGAAGCTGGTATCATTTCTAAGTCCTCCCCAGAGGCAACTGCCAATGAAGGACATTCTCCTGAGGCAGGAAGTCCCCAGTTCCAAGAAATAGGGGCACATGTGACTACTGATCTACACTCAGCACATGTTCATCCTGATTCCATCAGGAGGTCAGCTGATTCAACACAGACTGATGATGACCTGGGTTTTTTCTTTGATGTTCTAGCCCACAATACAATTCTTGAGACTGAGGTTTGCAGACTACAAGAATTGCTTGCTAGAATGTCACAAGAATCAAGTCCATCTGCCCACATTCACCCACAGATGGCAGTTTCTCCTGAAACTATCCCACACATTGAGCCACTCTCAACAACATTGCCACCAGCCTCTGCTTCACGTGCCATTTCTCAGGGACAGAACCCCTCTGAGCAAATGGTTGTTGCCCTTCACACATCCTTACCTCTCATCACTTTAATAATCACAAATACAGTACATCAAGCCATTGATAAGAGGCTTTCCTCCACTCTTCAATCTTTAGTTGATGTTGCGGTCTCTAAGAAACTTTCTGACATTCACACCCCTGCACCCAATGCAACCAAAAAGGGGGAGTCTAAGTCAGTGAAAGTAGACAAAAGAAAAAAGAGCTGAAGAAGAAGCAGAAAAAGAGCAGATAGAAAAGGAGATGATCACCTACAAAAGGAAGAAATCATCTGAAAAGACTGGTGAGAAAAACTTGGAAGAATTGATCAAAGAAGCTGATGAGCAACATAGCAGATCTATGGACAAGATTATTGATCAACTCTTCAGACAAGGATTTGACACTGCCAAACTTGACTCTGAGATTAGAAGGTTAGAGATTCAAGAAATTGAGCAAAGATGGGCAAGTTGGAGTGAAAAAGAAAGAGAAAGGCTGGAAACTATGGCAAGATTTATATCCAAACATCTGGGAAGGTCGATCATTGAAGTAAAGTCATGGTCCAGGGACAGTATTTTGGAAATAACCACCAGAATCTGTTCGTCTGAAGTATTTAACAAAGGACTGATCATTGAAGCTCTTGATGAAGCTGGTGCTGGGAAAAGAATTGATATGGTCAAACTATCCAAAGCTTCACTCAAATCCAAGATGCTTGAGCAGCCTGAACTCTCACCCAAACCAAAACAACCACTTCCACAACCCTCAAAACCAATCCCATTACCTAAGAAACCTACTGAACCCATTACCAATGATGCACCTAAGAAGAGGAGAAGGGTGTTGAGGATGGAAGAAGAAGAAGAAGATGATGATGATGAAGATAGTCTGCCAATCTCTGCTGTTCTCAAAATAAAAATGCCTGAGCCTAGGAGTCAACCAACAACAATCACACCTGACTTTCAAAGGCAAATGGTAAAAGTCAAACTTAAAGAAGAAGAACAGCACAAACAACATGATGAGCAACTGTTGAGGATGATAGATAAGATTTTCCCAAGTCTTCATCCATACAAGCTATGAAGAAACATGCTCAGAGGTTGTATGCTCTCAGATTTACATTCCAATATCAGAAAGAGAGAGTGAGAATTTGGCCTGACCCCGGAGTAAGTGACAGAATTCACAAATTGAAGATTCCAAGCAAATACAATGGCCAAGTAAAGAAGATAGTAGATGCTATGATAATGCTGGCCATTGTAGTGTCACCCTGGGAAATTCTTGATGACTTCAAGAGAGCTTACAAGTCTAAAATGACTCCACAAACTTTATTAGAAAACAAAATGGTAAAGAAGGGGTTAATCTACAGAAGCTTGAAGACATAAGAAGAAATGAGCTCCAGTTACTGCTTGAAGGCACTCACCCTGATAAGTTTGCATACAGAGAGATAATAACTGCGGAGCTGAAAAATGGAAAACATATTAAGTACTTATCTGAGTACTATGGGCCTGAGTTATTCTTTGAAAATGGAGCTGAAGAACTCACAATGGAAGAACAAGTTGTTTTCCTTGAGGCCTATGTCAGAGAGTCTTACAGACTCATCATTGGAAAGTAGGTTTCATGGATGGGGTAACAGCTCTGTGTCCAATACCCCAAAACAGAGTTCCCATTCATCCTTTGCCAATCAAACCTTCTGAAATCTCTTCCCTGGCCTGAGCTTATATTGAAGAATTCTGAGCTAATCCAGATTTTGTTTCTGCCAATAAGTGGGACCTTAATAATTTTAAAGGTTTTAGCTGCATTAGTTCAGGGGGAGTTTGTTGGACCAAAAGAACAAATGAGCCAGATCAGAAAAACCTTTAAGTCCCACAGACATCAAAACAACTGAAGTGATCTACAACTTCTGAAAGACAAGTTTGAAGAATAAAGTCTAAAGACAAAGTCTGAAGAACAAAGTCTGAAGACAAAGTCTGAAGAACAAAGTCTGAAGACAAAGTCTGAAGAACAAAGTCTGAAGAACAAATGGTGAAGACAAAGTCTGAAGAACAAAGTTTGAAGACAAAGTCTAAAGAACAAATGCTGAAGACAAAGTCTAAAGAACAAAGTCTGAAGACAAAGTCTGAAGAACAAATGCTGAAGACAAAGTCTGAAGATCAAGTTCTCAGTAGTTGTCACAACAGCTGAAGTAGTTCTCTTCGGTAGTTGTGATGGTTTACATTTTAGTAGTTTGTAATCAGTAGTTTTATATTATGTAAGACATCTAAAGTTCTTATACTTCAGATGTTATAACTTCAGTAGTTATAATGTTGTTTATACTTAGCTTCTAATGAAGGTGTCCTCAGTTGTTGTGGACATCTTCAGTAGTTTAGTTTAACTTCAGTTGTTTGTATAAATCAGTTAGATGTCACTATCATGTGACGTCAGCTGATGTCACATTCCTTATAAAAGGTATGTTGACCTAATTTCCCTATACGGGAAGTTTGTGCATGAATGAAAATATTCCTTTTGCAGAAAACTCTCTCTCTATAACCGTTACTGTTTGATTGAATACTCATATTATTCTTGCTAGAATTTTGTCTAATTCGTGTGCTATTCCGCTGCAAATCGTAATCTAATTGATCAAACTAGATCTCGATCCCTTCATCTAAGACCAGGTTGATATGTGTTAGTGTTCATATCATATGTTTTCGTTTCTCCTTGGCCTTGAACTTGATGTATTTCGTCACTTTTCCCCACATTCAAATAGCAAGTCATCGATGTGTGGCCAATGTCATTACACATCTCACACACATTATACTCATTGGATATATGTGCTACACCATTGTTCCCAACTTTAAGGCTTGCAATTTCTCGTTTCAAAACTGCAATTCTATCCATAGCCACTTGATCATTCACCATTTTTACATTTGCACCTCTTCACCTTTTACTTGATTGTGTACGCTTTTTAGATATCATACTCATTCTTTCCAAGATGTTCCGATCATCATCCTTAGGATTCAAAGTAAATATGCCCCACTTGTACAGTTTACATCTCTTGTATCTTCCGGTGAGAGGTCATTATAAAATGCTGATATTAGTTACCACTTAGCTATCCCATGATGCGGCATGTTCTCAACATCTCCTTGAACCGATGAAAAACTTCATGGAACTACTCCCTGACTGTTGTTTAAAACCTTGAATTGCCCGTCTTGCATTACTTGTTCTTTGAGACATGTAGTATTCATCCAAAAATAGTTGCTGCATTTGAACCCAAGTGTAGATACCTACAGATGTCAAGGATAAAAACAATTGATTGGCTTTATCTTTGAGTGTAAATTGGAATAGCACCAACTTAACTTCCTCCGGTGAAAAACCTTGACCACTAATAGTGCTACAATATGCTTTAAATTCAGATATGTGCAAGTATGGTTCTTCAGTTGACATACAATGAAAGTGAGGAAGAATGCCTAAGCATTGGGGTCTGACTTCAAAAACTCTCCCTCGTTATGTGGGTGAAACAATAGGAGATGAATTGATGGCGATGGAAGGACGGAAGTGGCTATCCACACCATGTGCAGGTACATACTTATGAGCTCCTGGATTAGTTGGTATATCATTAAACGATTGCCCTCCTTGATTATGGAATTAGGTGGTTGTACATAACCATCTCGATCGTGATTCGGCTGACGGTTTTGGTAACAGGGTTGATTTTCAAATTTTCTTGAACCAGACCTTCCATATTGTCTTGATCTTCAATCCAATCCTCCACATAGTTGGTATGATGGCTGCTTTCCATTGAAAACCGTTCCTCATGACTATGATGACTACCTACCCATTATGCTGAAAGCTTGAATTATTATCATATTTTTTATTTATATTAATGTAGAGTAAAAAAATCAAATTACGTTACACTTGAAATATATTTCTAGATTCACCACTGGTAAACACAATACGTGTATGTTTCTAAATCTTTAATGTAAACATTACAACCGTAAACTAATTTTTTTTGCATGAGTTAGATAATTAGCATCATGAGTTAAAAGATGAAAAACATATTCTCTCATCATATAGAAGAAACAATGAATCGATACGTCTAGTTATAATAACTATATATACCAAACATAATGACCAATTTTTAATATATTTTTAACATGATATAGTTGTAGGGTTGTTAATCTATTGGGTTAAACACAAATATATTTACTCACATCAAAAGTATCAACCTTACTTGCACACACTTAAAATCTTATAACCAAAACACGACCCGTTAACCCCTTTTATATATACACATCAAACTGGTTGTTGATTTGACGATAATAATCAAAGTATAAACGGTTAGTAAGTTAGCATGTTTCATTAAATATGTTGATTGAATACATTATTATAAAAACACTTCAAAAAAATAAATTCAACACAGACCCGGGTACATGCATAAACTCAAAATCTGACTTTTTAGGTGTCGTGTTCGTCTCAACATTGAAATCACCACTTTTGTATGGTTGTAGCCGGTAATGCCACAGTCACACAAAAAAATAAAGATAATACTTTCCCAAGAAACTCTCAAAGTTCTGCAATCAAACATATACTCCCTGTACCACTTGAAGATCAATTGATTTCAATACATCATACAAGTAATCATCACCATCATCACCATGGCAGTAGCCATGGTTTCTCTCGTACGTTCTTCAACACCTAAACCTCTTCTCAATTCTCATTTCTGCCCCCTACGGTCATCAACCTTCTA
The DNA here is from genome assembly GCA_025506515.1 of Flaveria trinervia. NCBI lineage: Eukaryota > Viridiplantae > Streptophyta > Magnoliopsida > Asterales > Asteraceae > Flaveria > Flaveria trinervia. Next base: position 85,397,224 of record CM046447.1, read on the forward strand.
CCTCCGCCTCCGCCCATCTCCGCCACGCACGGCGTTCCTCCGCCGCTCCTCCGTCACCGCCTTCTTCTCCGATCAACCGCAACCGCCGTCGTCGACGACAATCGAAGACAAAGACAATCCTCTGTTGCAGGACTTTGAGTTCCCTCCGTTTGATGTTATCGATGCTTCACACGTGCGCCCTGGGATGCGTGCCTTGCTGAAGAAGCTAGTAAGTGTGATTGTGTTTTTGTGATTGCTGATTGTGGTGTTGATGAAGGTAAGAGCGTTGCAGGATGATGATTTGGGGGAATTGGAGAAGACGGTGGAGCCGTCGTGGTCGAAGCTTGTGGAGCCGTTGGAGAGGATTGTTGATAGGTTAAGTGTTGTTTGGGGAGCTGTTAATCATCTGAAAGCTGTTAAGGATACTCCTGAGCTTCGATCTGCCATTGAAGAAATTCAGGTGTTTCTTCTATATGTTTATTTATTTATGTATGTATGATTGATTGATGGTTCGTTTACTGTGTTTTTTACTTGAGGTTTTGATGTTGTGATCATAACTAAATTTATGCGCAGCCTGAGAGAATCACATTTGGCCTTAAGTTGGATCAAAGTAAACCAATTTATAATGCTTTCAAGGCTATAAAGGAATCACCAGACTGGGCAACACTAAGTGATGCTCGTAAACGTATAGTTGAATGTAAGTATCTTGAAATTCTTTTCTTTGTTATACGTAGAGATTATGCAACTTCTAAAATCAGCGAATTCATATCCAAACGAAGCACAAGCGTATATGTGAATATGATGGATGCTCTATTCTAATTTCGGCATTCATTGCTACACTTTTGGTTTGTGAGATGTTAGCCAAATATTGTTGTCTGTGTTTGCATTCTGGGAACATTTGGTGCTATAGCTAATTCGGTGTCTATAAATAATGTGAAATACTTTTTACCCTCTTTTATTCTAATTAAGTGTTTGTGTTTACTTTGACATCTTTCTGCAACTTGTGTACACATGCAGCATCAATAAAGGATGCTGTTCTCAGTGGTATCTCACTTGAAGATGATGAAAGAGAAGAGTTTAATAAAATTCAACAGGTATGTTATTGAGGTTGTCAGTATTGATCTTAATTTCAAATTCTATGTTTATAACATCAAGCGTTTGGCTATTTTTTTATACCTCAATTCTTATTTTCACGTTATATGCATGATGAAATGATTTTGAGTTTTGCTATATTCTTCGCTTAGAGCATTCATAGTGGACTCAACATCTCTATCCTTATAATTCAACTAAAACCAATGTTGTAAAACCGATTGAGAATACGAACTCGGAATGTCAATCAATACAAAGATGATATAAGAAATAATAAACGTGAACAAGAACTTTCAAATGATTATTATGAATTGAATGATTTCGGATGCTTCACTGATTACAACTCACCCTTATTTATAGTGTTTAACTAACTGTAACTAACACTCAACAAATATTGAGAATTTACACTAAGCACCCTACACTAAATCTTCCGAACAGAAATAACCCTTCGGAAGATTTCCTTCGGAAGATACACATACTTCGGAAGATATCCAAAGTACATTTCAACCTTCTTCCGAAGCAAACATAATTTTTGAAAGAAATCAACTTTGCTTCGGAAGAACTATGTTAAGCTTCGGAAGAAACTTAATCTTCGAAGTTTTCACTTATTTTGACTTTTAATACTTCACAATCTCCACCTTAAAATCGAAAACAAGATTTTAACCAACTCCCAATGCATCCAAGCAAAACTTGAACTTCACACCAGGTAGAGACTTTGTAAACACATCTGCTGGATTCTTCAAAGTAGACACACCTTTCACTTTTACTTTACCAACATTCATCACATCCCTTATGAAGTGTAACTTCACATTAATGTGATTTGTCCTCTCATGAAACATGTCATTCTTTGACAATTGAACTGCACCCTGGTTATCACAGTACACCACTGAGTCTGCAACTTTGATTTCCAATTCAGAAACAAAACCATGCAACCACATAGCTTCCTTAACTCCCTCAGTCAATGCTATGTACTCGGCCTTTGTTGTAGATAATGCCACCACATGCTGCAACTGAGCTTTCCAACTAACCAAGTTACCCAGTACCTGAAATGCATACCCTGTTATAGATCTACCTTTATCCAGGTCCTTGGCAAAATCAGAATCCACATAATCAACAATCCTGTCAACCTTCTCATGTTCATGATGCCCAAACACTAACCATAGTGCTTAGTACCCCTGAGATATCTCATGATCCATTTCACAACAACCCAATGAGCTTTACCCGGATTTGACAAATACCTGCCGACTAAACTCACAACATACCCAATATCCGGCCTTGTACAAACGATCAAGTACATCAAGCTCCCAACGACATTGGCATAAGGTACTTTTTCCATATATCTAACTTCAGCATCTGACTTAGGACAATCAGAGCTTGACAGTTTAATATGAGCACCTATAGGACTGTTACTGGCTTCACATCAGTCATCCTATAGTTACTGAGCACCTTTTCCAAGTAAGACTTTTGAGGCAGCTTCAACACCCTGTGCTCTTTGTCCCTTGTAATCTTCATGCCCAATATCTTCTTTGATTCACCTAGATCTTTCATCTCAACTCTGACATCAACATTTTTTTAGTAGCTTCAACTACCTCCAAGTCTGAACAAGCCACCAACATGTCATCAACATACAACAACAAATATACAAATCTGTTCTCACTATATTCCTTAAAATACATACAACTATCATAGCTGCTCCTTTTAAACCCATAAGTCACCATATGTTTATCAAACCTTTTATACCACTGTCTAGGGGATTGCTTCAGCCCATATAAAGACTTCTTAAGGAGACATAGCTTTTCTTCCTGCCCCTTAACCTCAAATCCCCCCGGCTGCTTCATATAGATAGTTTCATCTAGCTTCCCATGCAAAAATGCAGTCTTCACATCCAACTGATGTAACTCCATATCCATAGAAGCAGTCAATGACAACATAACCCTGATAGATGAATGTTTCACCACATGAGAGAATATTTCATTATAATCCACATCTGGCTTCTGTGTAAACCCTTTAGCCACCAGTTTAGCTTTGTACCTTGGAGGTTCACCTTCAGAAATCTCATCTTTCAATTTGAACGGCCATTTACATGACACAGGCTTGTGACCCTAAGGTTTATCAACCAGCTCCCATGTGCCATTCTTGGACAGAGATTTCATCTCTTCCTCCATGGCCTTACACCATTTTTCACTTTCTTTTACAGAAATTGCCTTAGAGTATGACAACAGTTCATAAATGCTTTCTTCTTCAGCAGCAACAAAGGCCAATGCAGACAAATTCATCCCCTCTCTAAACCTGAGAAGAGGTATCACTTGTCTCCTCTGTCTATCCCTAGCCAATTGGTAATCATCCATACCATCTCCCTGGCTTCCAGAGGTACCTTGATCAACACCTTGATCATTCACACCTTGCTGCTCCACCTCAATCTGAACCCCACTCTGATCTTCAACCTTTGACTTCCCTTTTTCTTGAAAATCCTTATACATGATATTCTCTTGAAAAATAACATCTCTGCTCATTATCACCTTAGGTCTGTCCCCTTCTAGCCTCCATAATCTATACCCTTTAACACCCTCAGGGTATCCTAGAAAGACACATTTACAAGCCCTAGGTTTCAACTTCCCTTGGCTAACATGAGCATAAGCCAAAGATCCAAACACCTTAAGTTCCCCATAGTCACCTTTTCTCCCTGACCATGCCTCCATAGGTGTCTTCATGTCAAGCTGCTGATGGAGACCTGTTGACCAAATATGCTGCAGTTGAAACAGCTTCAGCCCAGAACATTTTGGGTAATCCAGAACTAGCCAACATACACCTTACCTTTTCAAGTAAAGTTCTATTCATTCTCTCAGCCAACCCATTCTGTTGAGGAGTCCCTGGTACAGTTCTATGTCTAGCAATACCATGAGTTTTACAAAACTGATTAAACTCATGACTGCAGAACTCCAACCCTTTATCAGTTCTTAACTTGTTGACCTTCCTCTCAGTTTGAGTTTCCACAAGGACTTTCCATTCCTTGAATTTACTGAAGGCCTCACTCTTATTCTTCAGTAAAACTACCCAAACTCTACTAGAAAAATCATCAATCAAGGTCATAAAGTATCTAGCACCACCCAAAGAATCAACCTTAGCAGGACCCTATAAATCAGAATGAATATAGTCTAGTACTCCACTTGTGATGTGCCTAGCCTTTGTAAACTTACTCTCTTGTGTTTACCAAGAATACAAGTTTCACAAAAACCAAAATCACAACTGTTCAACTCAGTCATTACCTGTTGCTTATGCAACTCCACCAGCCCTTGATGACTGATATGACCAAGCCTCCTATGCCATAACATAGCCTTAGAACTACTATCACTTGAGGCAGATGCCACCTGAGGTTCTACTACACTAGCACTATCTAGCAAGTAAATATTATTCTCCATTCTACTTCCGGACAATACTACCATTGACCCCTTTATGACCTTAGCCTTACCATCTCTAAGACTAACATGGTAACCAGAACTCTCCAACAGCCCCAAAGACAACAAACTTCTTTTAAGACTAGGAATATACCTTAAATCATGAAGATCCACTTCTATGCCATTCTTCATTTTCAGAGTCACTGTATCATGACCCACTATCTTGCAAGGTCTATCATCCCCTAACTTAACTGATCCAATATCTTCAATCTTCAGTTCTTTAAAAAACTCCTTCACCGTGTCATATGAAATGAACACCCTGAATCCATAATCCACTCATCCTCCCTGCCACTGCTCGTGACAGCCAACACATCTGCACTTTCATATCCATCAGACAGATCATCATGTGCATTGTGTCCAGAATGAGTCTTTGATCCACTTGATTCACCCTTCTTTCTTTTCAAGTCAGGACAATCTTTCTTGAAATGCTTTTCTGATCCACACACATAACACCTCCTCTTATACTTGGACCGGGACTTTGAGACACTTCTCTGCTTGAAGTTTCTTTGTTCAGACCTTCCCTTGACTACCAAGCCCTCTCCACCATCTTTCTTATAATCTGTTCTCTTCTTCAATTCCTTTGAATTAAGAGCTGCTAATATTTCTTCCATGGTAAGAGTGTCCTTACCATACATCAAAGTATCCACAAAGTGCTCATAAGATGATGGCAAAGATGTCAAGAATATATTGCTTAGTCTTCATCATCTAATTCAACTTCGATGTTTTCAAGATCCAACACCAACTTGTTGAATTCATCAGTATGATATTCAATTGACTTCCCAGGAGCCATTTGGAATGTGTACAGCCGTTTCTTGAGATACAATCTATTCGCAAGAGACTTCGTCATGTACAAACTTTCCAATTTCGCCCAGACCCCTATAGCAGACGTCTCCTTCGACACTTCTCTGAGTACTTGATCCCCCAAGTTCAAGATGATTGAGCTGTGTGCCTGTTCCAGCATCTCCTTCTTTTCCTTGTCTGACATTATATTCGGCAATTTGGATTCTCGGCCAAGGCATCCACCACTCGTTGGTGAACGAGCAATGCCTTCATCTTCAACTGCCATAACCTGAAGTCGTTCTTCCCGTCGAATTTCTCAACTTCGAACTTCGCAGACACCATTGTTGCCGCTTATCGACCTTTGATTGAATCTTGATTCTCAATTGAGCCAATAACCAGGCTCTGATACCAATTGTTGTAAAACCGATTGAGAATACGAACGCGGAATGTCAATCAATACAAAGATGATATAAGAAAGAATAAACGTAAACAAGAACTTTCAAATGATTATTATGAATTGAATGTTTTGGATGCTTCACCGATTACAACTCATCCTTATTTATAGTGTTTAACTAACTGTAACTAACACTCAACAAATATTGAGAATTTACACTAAGCACCCTACAATAAATCTTCCGAACAGAAATAACCCTTCGGAAGATACACATACTTCGGAAGATATCCAAAGTACATTTCAACCTTCTTCCGAAGCAAACATAATCTTCGGAAGAAATCAACTTTGCTTCGGAAGAACTATGTTAAGCTTCGGAAGAAACTTAACCTTCGGAAGTTTACACTTGTTTTGACTTTTAATACTTCACAATCACCATCCACTAAATTTATATATCATCTTTCAAAAACCTCCCCCATCCCATTCCCTATCTCTTTATATATCTTACTATTTCAACCCTTTATAATTTGATGATATAGTTTAGCGATGATGAATCCAATGGAGAGGTGTTTTAAACCATTTTCTTAAAAATTTGATGATAGTGATAGAGTTGATGATATCTATTGTGAATTCTCTTATATAACTATACATAGAGAATTGCTACAAGTACTTAATACTTGGCTAAAATCATACATTATACTGTATTTACTTTTATTTGTAAGTGAATCAATATATGATGTTTTATTGTAATTGAATAATTGATATTGCTAACTGAGTGACATTTATCGTGAATTGATTCCAGGAGTTGGCAAAACTTTCTAAAAGATTTGGGGAAAATGTTCTGGATGCCACGAAGAAATTTGAAAAATTAATAATAGATAAGACGGAAATTGAAGGCTTACCAGCTACTGCTCTTGGATTGGCTGCACAAGTAGCTAGATCTAAGGTTTAAAAGAAAACCAATTACCCTATTATCCAAATTAGCACAATACATCAACTTTATCTTAATTAGTTCTGTGTACCAATTTAGGGTCATGAAAATGCCACTGCAGAAAACGGGCCATGGATAATAACATTAGATGGGCCAAGTTTTATGTCTGTAATGCAACATGCTAAGAATCGTGCTCTGCGAGAGGAAATTTACCGTGTTTATGTAACCCGTGCTTCAAGTGGAGATTTAGATAATACTCCAATTATTGATCAAATTCTGAAGCTTAGGTTAGCAAAGGCTAGGCTTCTTGGATATAATAACTATGCAGAGGTCTAAATATTTCCTTTGAAAATTTAGTTGCTATCTAAATAAGCATCATCTGTATTTTATATTTTGATTACTTATTATGAAGAATTAATCATTAGTTAAGCATGGCTACCAAGATGGCTACTGTTGATAAAGCCGAAGAGCTTCTTGAACAGCTGAGGAATGCTTCTTGGGATGCTGCAGTTCAAGGTGATTATTTCAGTTTCTTGGAATAAATTTATATTGTTTCTACTTTAATCTTTCTAATATTATTGATCCCTTTTTTTTTGCTCCTACATGTCATAGATATGGAAGAACTCAAGCAATTTTCCAGAAGTCAAGGTGCTCCTGAAGCTGATGATTTGGCACACTGGGATATTAGCTTCTGGAGTGAAAGACTGAGAGAATCAAAATATGAGATTAATGAGGTTCTTTATCTGTAGTATCTGTCATATCCCACAATCAAAACCCGAATATAAGTACTAATTTTAATTTTCTTTTCTTATAAATATTAAAGATTAGACATATATTGTGGATTTTACAGGAAGAATTACGACCTTACTTTTCATTGCCTAAAGTTATGGATGGTCTATTTAGCCTTGTGAAGATGCTATTTGACATTGATGTTGTACCAGCTGACGGTTTAGCACCAGTAAGATAACTACTTTCTCTGTCTTTTTTGGCTAAAAGACTCATTTCATAAATTATGTTATTTTGTAGGTATGGAACAATGATGTAAAATTTTACTGCATCAAAGATTCAACAGGAGCACCTATTTCACATTTTTACTTTGATCCATATTCTCGTCCATCTGAGAAAAGAGGTGGTGCATGGATGGGTGAAGTTTTTGCACGAACCCGTGTGTTTTCACATGATAAAACCTCTGTTAGGCTACCTGTTGCTCATATGGTCTGCAATCAAATGCCACCAGTTGGTGACAAGCCAAGCCTCATGACTTTCCGTGAGGTATGCACTTAATTAAGAATCAAATATTACATATTGCAACTTTTACAGTTTATGTTTTCTAATATTTCATACGGTTCCTCAGGTGGAGACTGTATTCCATGAGTTTGGTCATGCGCTTCAACATATGCTAACTAAACAAGACGAGGGACTTGTTGCTGGTATACGTGGCATAGAGTGGGATGCTGTTGAATTACCTTCACAATTCATGGAAAATTGGTGTTATCACAGGTATTAGTTTGCAGATTCCAGTGTTTATTTACATTACAGTAGACATCGATTGAGCCTATATTCTAACCAATACAGAAATGATTGTAATTCTTCAAATAACCATTACAGGGATACCCTGATGAGTATCGCAAAACATTATGAAACTGGAGAATGTCTCCCTGAAGACATATATCAGAAGCTTCTTGCTTCCAGAACTTTTCGTGCGGGTACTATGAGTCTTCGTCAGGTTAGCTTCACAGTCATTACTTAGCAGGATGCACTGTCTACCTTTTTTTCTAAAATAATACCTATATGAAGTATTTTCGCCTATTTATTGTCAAATTAATGTGTGTTTCGTGTAATTGTTTATCAACATAAGCTAAAGGTGCACCTTGTGCTATGTGTTATCTTCAACGGGTCAAACATGTAATGTTAAAAAGTAGCTTAAAAGGAAACATGTCAAATAGGCCAAATCGGTGGAAACCCCAAATAAGCACACTTCAAGTTTATAAAAAAGCTAAACTAATTTGTCAGCAAAATTAAATTATTAAAAAATAATATCAGATTTGACGCACTTTGTTTCTATCAGAAAGGGACAAAATGGTGTTTCAGGTCATGTTGACTGTACCTAAGAGGCTAAAGAGTTATATGTTTTGAGTTTTTGACCCATCACCCAAACCGCTCAAGACATCCATTTGCCACCTCTAAGACTAGCCATTTGGAAACTTATCATTTTGATGGATCGTTAATGTGATTCTCTACAATGTTACAGCTGAAACATTGGTTTTTGTCAATTTATGCTACAATGAATTGATGCTTATGTAAGGCTAGTATATTTGGTCCTGGCCAGAATGAACTATGGCAAGTCAGCATACAAAATGATATAACATTCCTTTCTCATACATGCTATTTTGTAGCTGAAGTTTGCAATCCTTGACTTGGAGTTGCATAGTAAGTATGTTCCTAGTGGACCTGAATCTATCTATGATGTTGACCAAAGGGTCGGTAAAAGAACTCAACTGATCCCTCCACTTCCAGAGGATCGGTTCCTTTGTGGTTTCAGCCATATTTTTGCAGGTAGGATCCTTACAAAGATTGCTTTCATTTGGTCTAATATCAGTGATGGAGCAAGTATTCTTGTATGCTTATTTTATCTCCATTTTTTGATGTGATGGTCAATAACAGGTGGATATGCTGCTGGTTACTACAGTTACAAGGTATTATTCTTTGTTTTTTTCCACTCTTTTTTCATTGGTTGTTTCCAGTAAGTTCTGATAATCAAGATCCAATCTTTTCAGTGGGCAGAAGTGTTATCTGCTGATGCTTTTTCAGCATTTGAGGATGCTGGGTTAAATGATGATAAGGTATGAGTGAATTTGTAAAAAATGTATTTCATAGTTCCATTTTTACTCTCCTTTTATGCAACACAAATAAAGAAAATTATTGAAAAACAACCGCTCCAATTCTGACTCGTTCAAGAACTGATCTTTCTCTGAAATAATGGGATACAAGAACCGGGTTCTCTAACAAATGATAACTAAATCTTGCGTTACCGGTTCATTGCTTTTTTTTATTTTTGTGGTTCTCATTGATTTTTGCACACCCTTAATCATTCATGGCTCTTATGATCTTGGAATGAAATGAAACTGCTCGATATACAGGCATTAAAAGACACAGGATACAGATTCCGAGACACCGTACTTGCTCTTGGAGGTGGAAAAGATCCATTAGAGGTTTGAAATTCATATTGCATTTTCCTTATCTTTCTCATTGGCATAAATGTATAGAATCTAATATAATATGTTCCTAGAAAGAGTAGAATGCCATTTCTTGGTCTTACGTGTAACTGTGCTTTAAAATGCAGGTTTTTATTGAATTCCGAGGGCGTGAACCCTCTCCCGAGCCACTTTTAAGGCACAATGGCCTGTTACAGACAACTGCATGAACATCCAGTGGCATGCTGCACAAGTGCACATAGTAGATTTGAACTTGCTGAAATTGATCAGGAGGATAAAGTTGCCCATACTATAGATGACTAAGTTTCAGGTGCCTTCAATGAAAAGCAAAGTACATTCTGTCTGTATTCTCTTTTTAAGTTCAATTTTGGTTTTTTTCTGCCATAATATGTATAGTTGGTGTCTGTGATCACTGCCCTTACATGTAGGTGTGAAATTAATCGATTGCATGATAACACTTTTGACCCCCTAACTTTGGATTATTTCAAGAGCTTCTCACACTATGATCAAAATCATTTTCTTGATTGGACCTCTTCTCGGAGCTCTATGGCTAGTGCGGAGCTTTCGCGTATCAGAGCATTCACAATCCATCCACTACTTTCATTCTTATAATCAAACTAAATATCACTATTTTTCTTTCTTTTTCAATTATATAATATTTATTCATACATTTATCATTACAATTTCCTTATTATCTACTCAATCACTTTAAAAAATATTAAAAAAATTATGAGGGTTTTACCGTGTTTTTTCAAATATAGGGAAACACAATACAATCTTTACAAAATTTTTTCTCACTCACAATCACAAACAACCACTCTCATAATATAACACACACACACACATATATATATATATATATGTATTATATATATGTATATATATATATGTGTATATATATATATGTATATATATATATATGTATATATATATTATGTATATATGTATATATATGTATATATATATATACACATATATACATATATATATTTCATATAACATATATAAATATATATATAGATATATATATATGTATATGTATACATATATATATACATACTATACATATATATACATATATATATACACATACATATACATATATTACATATATATACATATATATACATATATATACACATATATACATATATACATATATACAGATATATATACATACACAA
>CM046447.1:85410747-85538247 GCA_025506515.1 Flaveria trinervia
TGATCGTTGTCATTTATTGTTAACCAATCATGTCTTCCTTGTGACAGTAGACTCGGTTAAAAATTTTAGGTGTGATAATATTAAGAGTTAATCTCGATTTTTGTTTCTGAGTTTTGTAAAATATCTTCACTTGAGTATTACCGTTTATTTTGTCTCCATTATTGGTCAGAGTTTTGTAAGTCGTTTCTATTTTCGTTCTTTTGACTAACGGTGTTAACATTTTCTGGTAGATTTTTAAAAATTGACCAAATTACCCTTAATGGCTATAAAAATATCACAAACTTACTTTTAATTTAATATCACTCTCTTTTTTTGTTTCTCCACAACACCACACACCACCGCCACCACACAACACCGCCACCACACAACACCGCCACCACACAACACCACCACCACACAACACCACCACGACCACCACATACCACCGCACCTCACACCCACACCACACACCACTGCCAAACCGTCACCACACACACCACCACCGCACACTACCAGACCTCAACCACCACACCGCACACCACCGTCACCACACACAACTACCGCACCGCCACCACACACCACCACACGTCACACCACTACACCTCACACCCGCACCACACACCACACACCACTGCCAAACCGCCACCATGCACTTCAAACCACCGCACCACACATCATCCATGAAAACATCGTCTCCTTCTGCAAAATAAAATGCTATTACAACCTAATTTACCTTTTGATTTCTTTTCTTTCGGTGCATCTCTTCCAAGAATCACGCTCTCAAAACCCTAATCGGTGCTAACCACACCTCTGCTCAATTGTGCTCCTGTTAATCCCACAAACATCAAATCGTTCAAGTAATCTGCACGACGAAGACAAATTCGTCACGACGGTCGGCGATTCATCATTGACAACGCTACACCCCGCCGTAGGATCAAATGTATCGTGGCGGTGTTGTGTGGTGGCGGTGATGTGCGGTGGCAGTGATGTGCGGTGGCGGTGTTGTGCGGTGGCAGTGATGTGCGGTGGCGGTGTTGTGCGATGGCGGTGTTATGCGGTGTGTGGGTGTGAGTGAGGGGGGGAGGAGGGAGGGAGGGGATGTTTTTTTATAGTCTTTAGGGATATTTTGATTATTTTTAAAAAATCTAACTAAAAATGTTAACACTATTAGTTAAAAGAACGAAATATTTTCCTTCATTTTCATAAGAATGGTGATACATCTCTTCCATCTTATCTATATTTTCTTGGCATAGTACTGCATTTGATTCTTTAGGAAGAATGACATCATCTAGAGATAGGTCTTCATTAGAAAGCATTTTCAATCTATTTGCTGCAGATTTTACTCTGCTTCATACCTGAAGGTCTCTGCACAACTTTACAGTCATTAGCATTATCGGTCTTTTTAGGGACCGCTTTCTTTCCTTTTTCTTTAGAGGTTGAGTAAGGGTTTGGCTATGATTCGGGCACTTGACAAAACTCAGGCTAATAATGGATACAAAATAAACATTGGTACTTAAGCTGAGACAATTTGAAAAACTTAGGGACGGAAATCAAAATCAACTCTAATATTAAATAAAGTAAGATATATTATTTTGATTATGCGATAGTGGACCGGGTTAGTTGAGCCTACTCTAAATATGTTATTAGGTTTTATAATATTTGTTAATCAACATATAATTACTGATAAATTTATATATATTTTAGATATATTAATCAACAATAGTGTCTAAACAATAAAAAACAGACCAGTTTGGGCACACTTGAGACCGGCCTTGGGAAGGTATGTTTGTCAAAACATCATAGATTATTATTGCCACCAGGGCAGCCTTACACTTGAAGGAGGGGTAGCCCAGGCTACCCCTATACTATCGTTCGAAACGACTTTTTTTATATTTAATTTTCATCATTGTATGTATCGGGATACCTCTAGATGAAAATTAGGATATCTCTTGAATTTAGAAGCACAATATTAATTACAATATTAAAACTTAAAGCCCAAAACTTATTAAACCTGGAATGCCCAATTGACGTTTAAAAGATTGGGTATTCTGTTTATTTATTTTGGCAAATTAGATTTTAATAATTCAAACTATAACTCATTAACGATTATAATTCATACTATTGATTTTTCTGGTAATAATTTTAACTTTTATTTTTATTAACAAACAATCACAATAATAAATATGAACGAAGTGAAAAAAAACATACAAGTTAAATCGAGCCTAAAATAAGTACAAATCGAGTGTGAATGTATGATAATTATACTAATGGAACTGTTGTTGGTAATAAGAATAAAAATTGAGATTATTACCAGCCGAATCAATAGTATGAAATATTATCGGCCAATGAGTAATCGTTTGAATTATTAAAATCTAACTTGTTTTATTTTTTAGTTCCTTCACTTTTGATTTGGATTTTAGGGTTTATGAAATAATGTGCGATTGATTATAGTTTACATCATGTTGGAATAATATTTGGTCTTTAGTTAGAGTTTACTTTGTAATCATTGTTGTTATTGTGTAATTAAGTACAGTTTACACTTTTATAAAATTGGAGATTTGAAACTTGAGACATTAAACATCATTGTAATCTAGCGTTGGTTTTACCGGTTGCAATAACATCTATTATTCTGTATTGGACTTTAGGTTAGAGTTAATTTCTAATCTAGCATTTGTTTTATTGGTTGCATCGCAACCGTTGAAATATGTTAATCTTAGAAGTTGTTTGTCAATTTTTGAATTATCAAGTACCGAACCAATAAGAGGTTTGAACCATTAAGAACTAGTATATCGTTTAACTATTTAAAACAGATGTTTTGTTAATTCAAATAAGAGATCTAAACCATTCAATATTACTATAATGCTTAACCATTCAGATACAAATGATTGAACTATTCAGACATTTACTCGCGAAAAAAACAGTTTGAACAATTTAGAGGCTAAAACAATTAGTCCCTTAGTCTGGTCATTGATTATAAAACTAGTTCTATACATGTTAGGGAGCAGTTATCCATAGGGTGGGTATTGGGTGTATTCTCGTTTATATGTGCATCATCAGTTGTAACACATTGATTGCTATTGAATTGTGTTTTTATGGTTTACCCGATTTGGGTCAAAAAGAGTTAGAATTGGTCGATTAAAGAAAAGGGTTAAAATAAGTATAGGTCAAGGATGAGTTTAAGTTGGAATTAGTTTGTGTCAAAATGAGTAAATGCTTTAAGAAAACATTATATTTAGCATAAATGATTTACGCTATCCAATTTGCAAGGGCAGCCATCTAAATTGTGACATCCGGTAAATTTCCGTTACCAAGCTCCGTTAGTTCCGTTAAGTCTTGTATACACGTGTCGTGAGCACACACTAGTTGTCGTTAACGTTGGTGACCTAATACTAATGAATAATGTTAATTTGTTGTGAATCTAAGTGATTATGTGAGTATTGGTTTATGTTTATGTGTTTACACATTTATAAACGGTTAATTAAAGAATTTATCGCGTAATGCGGAAACGTGTCTATTTATTCGTATGTCTTGTGTTTTTATAAAGATAAGATATATAAAGAATTTTATAAGTTTATATCTTTATATTATGAAGTTAAAAACACTTTACAAAGAGTTTAAAGCTTAGTTTTTATAAAATACAAATTACAAGGGTTAAAAGGGTAAATATGTAAAAAAAAATTAATAAAACAAAATCTCAAACCCTAATTCACCACCTTCGGCCGCGACATTCACCCTATCCCTCTCCATCTTCGAAAATCAGCCTAGAACAAGCAAATTCGTGTGGTTTTGGTTCGATTACAAGTTATACAACACTTAGGAAGCATCGATTTCAAGCAATTACAAGTTTAAAGGTTAGATTTTTCATGTTTTGTGATGTTCTTCATTATGGCCGAACCCTAGATTCGAAATTGATCTTTATTGGGTCGAATTGGATGTTGTTTGATGATGTTAACATGTTAGTTAGATTGTATACATGTTAGTTAACGTCGATTATGCAAGAATTCTATGTTTTTAGTGGATTGATCATGAACTTTGGTTATGAAACAAACCCTAATTCAAAATTGTTGTGATTATGCATGATGGATGATTGTTTGATGTATGTTTGATGATTAATAGGTTGTATGAATGTTAGAATACATTGATTATGCAAGAAAGTTGGGATTTTGATGCATTGTTCATAGATTACTAAGAATAGTAACTTTATTTTGCATGTAGTAGTAATCTAGTGATGGATTGATGTTATGGATGAGTTCATGATGATGATTACATGCTAGATTGTTGTTATGAATGCTAGAAATCTTTAATTTGATGATGTTGATCATAGCTTGCCAAAAGTAGAAACTTTTGTTTATGAAGATTGTTAGATTGAGGTGTTTAAGTGTTGTTGATCATGTTTAGATATTAGTATGAGCTTGAATTGGTATATTATTGATGAATTCATGTATACTTTGGATGTTTGATAGATTTTGGGATATTCTTTCCCAAAAGGGAAACTTTATTTGTGTAAACGTTGAAGTATGATGTTATGATCATGTTTGGGATGATAGGAACCTACTATTATGTTCAAGGATAGATTCTAGTGTGATAGAACGTGTTAAATTAGTTGTATGGCATGCTTGGATAATCATGGGTGATATTTGGACTTGGTAATCATGTATGGTATGGATGTTGTGTAGTAGTAGGACATCATGCTTGGGTCTGGTAATTGATTGTTGTGATGTTGTGAATGCAATGCATATGCTTAAAGAATATGGTCATGATCATTATACACGCGTGCGGATCTGAGGCCCCTACTTAGTAGGATTGGCAGGGTTTAGGATGTGAAGTCGTGAGTGGCTTCACATGGCATGTGATGAATGGTTGAACCTTGTATGACATGTTAGTTGTATTATAGCTAGTGGATATGTTAATGTTCTAGATTCGCATGACTTGTATAGTACTTGATTGTATGATGATCTAAGTGATACACTTGGTTGATATAGTATATGTATGATACTATTTGAATGTTAATCATGTATGTTGTATGTGCTCATTGGCTTTATTTGAATTATAACTCATAATGTCACAACGGGTCAAACGGGTCAACTAGGTCAAACGTGTCTATTTGTCTGGAAGCTTGAGTCTTTGATTTTGGTATGATTAGGGTTTCACATGTCTTTTATTTACACGTACTTATGTACTCACATGATCTAGGTAACCTGTGAAGGTTGGCTATCCTCTCGTTTCTCAAAATAAACCCTAAGTACCTTTGCATACATCAGGTGAGTTCATGCCCCACACTTTATTTAATCTCTTTTGGGGGAGATAGCATACTGGTATTTATACGAACGCTTTTATTGTTTAAGTTGTGTATAATATTAATATAGTGCTGTTTACCATGAGAAAAGTCCTCACACTTTTGAATTGTTAATATCTAATAGCGGGGAAACTTGGGTAGTACTACTGGGTCTGACGAGCCCCACCTGTGTGACTCGAGGTCAACCGGGTGCAATTTGTCCTATTGATCATTGTCACGACATGGTAAGTCGTGACAGGAGGCAACAACTATCACAGTCAGCTTCAATTGCAAAATCACTATATATTAATATTTACTGATAATAGACTAGCTATCTATTACCATGCACTGCTTATATGTATCACAACTGTTTACATGTTTATTGAACTCAAACTCTTGAACTCACCAACCTATGTGTTGACATTTTAGTATGCTTTTCTCAGGTCCTTAACTTGCTTGCCATAGGAGCACTGCACGGTTCACTGTATTTTAAGACATTATGCTTCAAGACAATGTGACATTTTAACAATTATAGTTTACTCTTTGGTTTGGCACTTGTTTTGCCATAAGTTATACTTTATTAACTTGGGTTGTTTTCAAAAACGGTTCCGCATTGTTTAACGTTGGTATTTTGGTTGATTTGTTTAAATTATGGCATTTAGAGTCGTTCTGAGTAACTATTGACTGTGATCCTGGTTTGTTCACACGCCTCGCGGTAAAACTCCGCAAGTGGATTTTAAGGGTGTGACATAAATGAACAAGGATCATCTTGTATCAAGATTAGATCAAATGATTAAACATTGTTGTTTCATCAAAAGTGGAGGCGATCAGGTGTTCATCACATAAAAGTTTGATACTTAAACCAATGTTTGGATGTGGGTTTGTGTAATGTACCAACCCGGTTACAAAAATGATGATAGTTGGTGGTGGTTGGGGTGTTGATCGGTTGTAATGGCAATGATTGTCGGTGGCGGTTGTCGCGCCGTTGTGGCGGCT
The DNA here is from genome assembly GCA_025506515.1 of Flaveria trinervia. Taxonomy (NCBI): domain Eukaryota; kingdom Viridiplantae; phylum Streptophyta; class Magnoliopsida; order Asterales; family Asteraceae; genus Flaveria; species Flaveria trinervia. The sequence continues at coordinate 85,416,998 of CM046447.1, forward strand.
GGCTGCGGTCGCCGTGGGTGGACGTTGGGGTGGCGGCAGAGTATCATGGGTGGACGTTGTGGTGGCGGCGGTCGTCATTGGTCTGTTTGCGGCGGCGTTTGTCATTGGTCATTACAGTGGCCGCAATGGTTGTTGCAGTGGCTGCAATCCTTGATTGTTGCGATGGTGAGAGTGGTTAGTGATAGTGATATTGCAGTGGAGACTATTGTATTTTATGGTTGAAATGGAGTTGAGCGGTAGATTATATTCTCCTGTTAAAGACGGTGGTGAAGTGATGGTTATAATTTCAAATATTATTGTTACTTGACAACCCATTCTAACCCACTCAATCATTTAGCTATGCCTATCTTGACTCGCTGATATTTTGATAACCCAACTTGACATAATTATCGATGGGTTTGTTTTGCGAGCTCTACACTCATCAATTTCAACTCTTTTCAAGCTTTTATTTAATTCGACTGTATAAGCAGTGTTGAAAAAATTTGGTAATACAAACGAAATCGGATTCACTAGAAGACGTCTGAAAACTTTCAGATCAAACTAATTTGGTGGTTCACCCAAAATTGTTTAATCGGATACAATCTAGTGATTTAGAAACGAAAATATGTTCAATTTTTGTGATGAAGAACGAACCAGAAAAAGAACCGAATTTTTGACCAAAATTCCTTGAAGCGTATTTGCAGTTTTTTCCATTAGAAAACTGCTAGGGCAGTTTTTGGGTCCTCAAATTGACACTTTCGGCCCTTCAAGAATTAATAAGTTTAATTCTAGAGAGACTCCGAAAATGAATTTTTATTGAAGTAATAATGACGGGAATAAAAAATTCCAAGCTGACCTGGCAGCTCGACCCCAGCCAGGAGCTCTGCCCCTTGAACCCCGCTTCCAGGGGCGCTGCCCCGGACCCCCGCCAAGGGGGCGCTACCCCCTTGGAACCCCCGTCAAATACGGATTACGCGCCTAGGATCGTAATAGATTCAAACAAGCGTGCACTCCGCACCTCCTAACTTGTTTGAAGTCTATTATGATCGAATTGGTAACACAAGTTAATCCCAATTTAAATAAAATATCCAACAAGCAGCAACATGAGGGCAAAGTAAATCATGAATCCACAAAATGCTTTCATTTACCGCAAGATGGTTTTCCTATTTACATATCTATGCCTACCTGCTGCTGCAACTTCTTGCCATATTCCTCCTAACTGTCATTACATTAACTTCCCCAACTAATCAGTGTCCTAATCAATCACTAAATCTTGTTAATTCCTTTACATATATGCCCTACACCTGCAAAAACCTCTAATCCCCTGCCTTCAACCTCTATCATTGCACCACCTTTGGTGTTGAATTCACCTCCTGTTCATTGTAGCTATTCCCTGAACAAGTTCCTGACCCAGAATCTGCACACAAATGACACCACCATTTACAGCACATTCAAACAACAATTCATGATGCATTCATACAGATGATTCTTGTTTATTATTATTATTACCACTAGATGATGAATCACTATCCGAGCTCGACTCACTGCTACTAACATTTACAGCATCCTTCTCTATCTCAACCGGAGGGAAGATGTTCGATTGCATCTCCTCTCCAATATCGATATCCTCTTCTTCCACCACATGTTGATTACCCATAGGCTGGCATCAAAACAATCAAATTGAATCAAGAATTATCCGCCAAAATCAATCAAGAAACACGGAAATGAACAATGTCAATTGCTTACATTGTGGGTTTGTATAAAAGACATCGAATTGGTAACAGTTTTCTTTCGGGTGCTGCAGATGAAGCTGTGCAGTCCCCAGAGTGTGTCGTTATCAAGAACTGCAAGATCGAGCTCGATTTCATCCCCCTGGTGTTCCAAACCCAAAACCCCTTTCTTTACAATCGCCATTATCTGATCCATCCCTTCAGGCCCTAATTGCAGATTCAAAAAGCTTGCTGCTAGCTCTGATTTCTCCTCTGCTGTCATCTCCGGTTTGTTCGAAACCATAACCAACGGTGCCCCCAATTTAGCAGCATTCGATTGATGAACCACAGGTGTTTCCACAACAATTGGTGCATTTGGGACTTGTTTTTCGACTGAGAACGGTACGCTAACAGACCGATTCTGCTTCTTCACTTGATTCACAACAAGTTTCTGATACCTTGAATTGAACAAATCTTCAAACAGCAACAGAAGCCTCTCCGCCATGATGAACACATCAGACCCCTTACCATTATACACCATCGCATTGTTGAACGTCAATCTAACATCAGACGCAAATGCCAAAGGAGATTCATACTCGTTCTTCGCAAGCTTACACTTAATCGTCCCAAGATCCATCGGATTACTAATGACGTTATGATAATCATATAGCTTCAAAGCAGCAGCATCAACAGGAGTATTAAACACCCAACCATGTTTGTGCGTCATCAGCTTCCCCAATATCTGCCCACATTCCCTCATGATCATCTTCCTCTTCGCTGCAGTGGTCATACGGCCACACTGCTTCTTCGTCTCCCTCACCGGCGGTGAACGATTAGTTCTTTTTTGCCCAACGGCGGTCTTTTGGGGCTCTTTTGGAACCACCGGTGGTGGATGATGACTCGTTTTCGGCGTCAATGTCGAACAGACCCATTGCCGGAGGACCCGTACCCGTTCAAGGTCCGACATTAACCGTTTCTTCAGCTGTTTAAGCTCTCTTCTGCTGTACGACCCAAGGCGAAATGTAATGTACCTGTAGCCAGATGAACCGATGAATGCAGGTTGTGGAGGAGCAGAATACGGAAGATGTTGATGATTTCTCCGGTGAAAACCTCTGCTATTGGTGTTTCCGACGAAGAAATTGTTAGAATTAGGGCTAGGGTTAGGGTTAGGGTTTTGGAAAGTGTTTAACCTCATGAAACTAACATCGCCATTGTTGGTGGTGAATCTGTTCATGAAATCACTCGATCGTGGGCCATTTCTGCTTGTTAAAACCGCAGACGCCATAGAAATCACAATGACGATGTCAACAAAGGGGGTTGTGGGATCAGAAGGCTGTTTTAACTTCCGACAACTAATCTCCGGCGAAGAAACGGCCGGAATCCATGAAAAACTGATCGGAGAGTGTCGCCGGAGATATATCGCCGGAGATGATTATCTGAGGGTGGAATAAAGTGAGTGAGATGGTGAGGTCGCTATCGTATCAAATTTATAGGGCAGGGGATCTGCCGAGGATACTATGGGGCAGGTTGTGGGCCGTTGATTTTGATTTTGACGGACGGATGTGGTTTGATGAGGTGCCCGCAACTGACTTCGGCAGATATTGGAATGGAGGGATGAGATTGGTTTGGAGTGGACACGTGGACGGTTGTGATGGAATGCATGAAAGGGTTTCCTTTTTTGGGAAATTTCATCCGTGAACGACCTACCATCTTGTGAATTTAGTTTTGAGTAGGGCGAATATTTCGTGCTTAGTGGATATTTTTAATAGAATTGAGTCAAAATGATTATTTTTTTCCCTTTGTAAAATAGGATCTAAATAAGTAAAAAGTCGTTTCTGTAGAGTTGAACAATTAAGTTTGAGCAAGAGATTTATATATTAATTATGGTCGTGAAAATCGTTATGCGTTTTCAGCTTCGTCGTCTGTGGAGTTGCGAGTACTCGTATTAGGCGGGACGGGAAGTGCTCGGACATAGTAAATTATAAACAAATTAACTTTTGAGAAATTATATATATGTTAAATATAATAAGTTATATATATTTATAACATAATACGTGAAAATCTATATATATCAAAAAAATATGTTGGACCGAGTAGGTACGAGTTGGACCAATTAGGGGTCGAGTTGGATTGATTTGAGTAAGGTTGACCAAGTTGAAGCAAAATGTCTCGGCACACTTACAAGTTCCGAGTACTCGGCCGCCTACGCTGAGTTTTACAACACTGATATTAATATTAAAAAATTGCATAAATGATCTATATGTTTTGATTGAAGTGCATTTTTAGTCATTAAATTATAAAACTTATAAAGTTAGTCTAACTTATTTGGGTTGCATGTTTGGTTTTTGACATTAAATTCCATGAATTTTAATGCATTTCATAAAAATATAAATTAACTTTAGATTTAATTTCGGGGACCAATTAGAAAATATTTATGTAAATAACTTTGAAAATTTTAAAATCTGGGAATCACAATTTGTAATATTATACGCACACAAAAGCTTAGACATTCTAATAAAATCATAGGGACCATTTATCATATTTTCTAGTTATAATACACTAACTTTTCACTTTCTCAACAATTTATACAAGCTTCCTTTTCATAATTTGATTCAAACCCTCTTTCACAAAAAGACCAGAATACCAAATTTTTTTTTTATTAAACACCAAACATGATCGAGAAAAAACAATATGAAGACCTTAAGCAAGAGGTTCAACGGAATAAGTTAGTTTGGGGGGGGGGTCAAAAATCTCACGGGTTACTTCATATGTTTCTAGCGATTCACATGTGTTGGATCATATAAGGCTGGTGTAACAAAACAATACTTAGAAGATTTTGAAGTACATTGAAGAGGTATTCCGAAGACAAGTTAAAGATCTTTCGAATCTTAAATATGAAGAAATTTTGAAGGTAGAACCCAGTCTTCCGAGACTAAGTATATCTCCTTCCGAAGTATAAACGCTTAGAAGATCCAAGGCAAACTCTTTCAAAAAACAAAGTCATGAAGACTTGCAAAAGTATTTGGAAGAAGTTGATTCTTCCAAAGTATAAATGGCTTTAGAAGAACTTATTCTTTTGAAGCCATTTAAGCTTCGGAAGAACCAACTATGAACTAGCGGACAAAAGTATGCTCGGCTTGACACCCGTTTCCATCTCTGATATACTGCGTGGTGCTTTTTCACGCTCATATAATTGACTATACTTTAATCCACTATTCACCTTTTGTCAGTTAGTACAGTTACAAACTTTAGTCGGTGATAAAAGTTAAGTCATGGATATGTCATGACTACCTAATCTAGGATATTTTATCTTTAATGCTTTACTTCTAGCAATATAGTATTTGTCTAGTTGTAAATTCCAGGTGGTTATCTAAGTATAACCGGTTGTAGATAGTAGTATATATAGTTTCTCATTATAACTCATTAAGTCATGCTTGTAAAAGTCTTGTAATCCTGAGTTGAGAAGTAATATATACAAATATTTTGAAAAATCATTCTTGTGTTCATTTACTTATTAATTATTGTCAACTTAGTTAGAGATTCTGCTTCATCAGCTAAGTGAGATCAAGTGACTTTGAGAGATAAACTTGTGTTGAGAGATCTACACCGATCCTTAAGACTGTAGAAGATAGGTCGGCTCTTAGTAACTTGAGATTAAAAATCTCAAGGCCTAACTAGCTGAGAAACAGATTAAGAAGTTTGTTAGCCGTGTATCAATTAAAGTTCATTTAAGTTCTTCCTCTAGCTCATCTACGTTTCAAGATGATGTTACCAAAAAGTGAAAGAATGTACGGAAAGAAAGACATGTGGAACCCAACCTGGCCATTACAACCTCCTTTTCTTTATTCTATCTTACACATCAACATCATGCAACCATCTTCCCTCAACCACCTCCTATTACAATTCTAGTGGACCCAATGATGCTTATCGACCTTAATAAAATTTTGACTAAGTTTCTGATAAGCTTCTCCCTTGAACAATCCTCCCCTGATGTACCCATTGCCTACTTTAGAGTTGAAGAGCTTTAAAGGTTAAGTGCACCACCTACCTCTAAGAAGGAAGTTGGTCAACTTAAGGTCCATATTGAACCTGAGATTGACTTCGAATGGTAAATAAGGACTGATGGCCCAAGAACTAACTTAGAAGGGACAGGTAGTGCAGTTCCAGTCTCTTCTAAGTAGAAACTCAAGTTGCGGAAGGGATAATTTAACTGTACTCCTTGTCTGATGACCTATTTATCACAAAGGCCATTCTTTATCTAGCCTTTGAGGTAAAGAATGAGGACTTCTTCAAAACCCCTCTATCTCAGACACCATAAGCACCATAAGTTCAACCCCATTCTCCCCAACCCGAATCCTCTAAGCTAGAGTCTCCAAAGGCTGAATCTTCCTCATATCCTAAAGGAAAAAGGAAGATGACTGCTAAGGAGCGTCTAGAGGAGAAAAGGTTGGAGAAGCTAAAGAAGAAAGGAAGAATTGGTACTGGGAACTACTGGCTGCAAGCAGCAAAGCAATAGCAGCGGCTTAATAGATATCAACAATATAAGGAGAGTGGAGGTAATAAAAAAGCTCATCAACCTGGGAGTGGATAATAAAGAAATGCTTCTACTCTCACCAGATGAGCCTGAGAAGATAGAGAAGGCAACCTTTCTGCAAAAGGAGGAGGAAGCAGAAATATTAGCCATAGAGGAAGAAAGGAGGAGGAAGAAGGAAGAGGTACTTAGAGGGAGAGAATGGAGAGAATAGCCTTTCTTTGCATAAGAGGATATTCTTAGGAGGAGCTGACTCCTCATGAAAATAATACGATCTCGTTTCTTTTCCACAAAGAATAAGATCAAATCAACAAGGAGAGGAAGAAGGCTGATAGGGAAAAGCTAAGGGAGAAAAGAAGAAAGATAAGGAGGCCCAACTTGCAGCTGCTAAGAATGTGGGAGATAAAGCCTAGATGAAAGCTTATCTCAAAAACCACGACTTCACTAGCAGGCAAGTGGGTTCCATGTTAGAGAAGACCTTACAATGACATAAAGTTGACATTCGCTTAGGAAGAAGGCAGGAGGTGTCTCAAGGCCAAAGTGTTCAGAGGATGGTACCCAAACCAGCACCCAAACCACAACCAACAAAACCTTAGCCCACACCTTTTCCCTTTCCTATCAAAACAAAACCCACTACTGAACCTTACACCCTTGAACCCACACCATCAGCCTTACCTACACCTCACCCCTTGCCTCTCAATAACCTCCACCACTACCTATCCTTAAACCCAAAACACAACCTCGAACCTAACCATTACACAAACCATCCTCTGAACCATCTAAGCCCCTATCCTTAGACGAGTTCAAAGAGATTAAAAAGAAACTCATTAACTGCAAAACCTTGAGTGACATCTCTTGTGAAGAAGAGTCCATTAAGCTGAAGTACATTGATGGCTCTTCCTGTTACCTCATAGGAGATGTATTCCTTGATCTGCTTGGGAAAACACTAGATCAAATTCTTCAACTTCTTGCAACCAACTCAAACATACTCAAAGAAGAAAAAAGAAAGTTAAGAAGAAGATTGGTGACTCTACTAGACACTAGGAAAGGGGACAAGCTACCAACTAAGCCCCTCAATTCTAGAAGACAAATTGTCCAGTGGAGGTTTGATGAACCTTCACATAGCTTTGCATGGAAAAGGAGAATGGGGAAGTTAATAGACATTATACACCGTCTCTGCTACACTCCAATAGAGTTGATATTACTGAGTTAGCTGAGAAACCATTCTCTAACCCCTCAAACTCTAAAATAGTTGCTCACATCATAAATCATCTAAGCAACCTTCATCTTGCTAAGCCAACAAAGAAAGCCAAGACTAAAGAAGAGTTAAAGTTAAGAGAAAAAGAAGAAGAAGAGGGTGCAACTTCAAATGGAAGAACATTCCTATAAATGGTTGAAGGACCTACTTTTGATTCCATAGTTAGATGTGAGTATGAATATAATTCACATCAACTAACTCTCTTCAGAAGGGCACAACAAAGTGTACACGTCATTTAGAGCAACGGACTGGATTTATATCTATGATGACCTGTACAAACTCCTCACCACCACATCAGAAAAGAACAAAAAGACAAACAAATACTTGCTTTCCCTGGTGTTGAAGACCTTAAGGAGTAGAAGGGAGTGAAGTTTTGGTAGCATCAACCTATGAGGAATTTGTTGGATCATATGAGCTGGTGCAACCAATACAACAATTAGAAGATTTTGAAGTACAATTGAAGAGGTCTTCAGAAGACAAAGCGCTCTTCCAAAGACAAGTTAAAGATCTTCCAAAGCTCAAGAATAAAGAACTTCCGTAAGTAGAAATCAGTCTTCTGAGACTAAGTAACTTCTTCAGAAGTATAAACGCTTAGAAGATCCAAGGCAAAGTCTTTCGAAGAACAAAGTCACGAGGACTTGTAGAAGTATTTGGAAGAAGTTGATTCTTTCGAAGTATAAATGGCTTCTGAAGAACTTATTCTTCCGAAGCAATTTAAGCTTCGAAAGTATCAACTACGAATCAGTGGACAAAAGTATGGTCGGTCTGACACCCGCTACCATCTCTGATATACTGCATGGTGCTTTCCTATGCCTATGTAGTTTACCATATATAGTTTCTCATTGTAACTCATTAAGTCATGCTTGTAAGAGTCTTGTAATACTGAGTTGAGAAGTAATATATACAAGTATCTTGAAAAATCATTATTATGTTCATTTACTTATTATATTCTTGTCAACTTAGTTAGAGATTCTGCTTCATCAACTGAGTGGGATCAAGTGAGTTTGAGAGATAAACTTGTGTTGAGGGACCAACATTGATCCTGCAACATGGTATCATTAAATGAGCTTACGCAAGAAGTTCAATTGAATAAGTTAGTGTAATTCCTTTATTGTAATCTTTTATGATTAACTTATTGTTAAAATGGTGAATTAAACTTCAAGAACCTATTATGCCATTTCCTCAAAGTGTTATTGTTGGGTTATTATGTCTGATTAATAACTTAGGGGTTGCATGTGTCAATGCTTTATTTTCACTTGACTTAAGTGTGAAGATTGGTAATCATGTTATTAGAGTTCATTAATGGTTGTTATATAGCTTGTGATAATTGACCTTAGGGTAACATTTTCTTTACTGTTTTCTTACTGTATTCTTTTCATAATCAAATCAGTATAGTGTTGATTGTTCATGAACGAGTGATTGTGTTTCAATTTTGTTAATCAACTTCATCAATTGGTATCAAAGCTAAGTTACGGCTCGAAATCAAAATTGAGTGATTTGAATTGTGTAAGCAATTGGTATCAATCAAGGAGAAATTACTTGATTGAGAGAGTTTTAATGAATATCATGGTGTCGACTAAGTTTGAGTTATAGAAATTTATGGTAGAAATGATTTTGGATTATGGAGGTTAAAGATGAGAGCCATATTGGTGCATCAGGGAGTTTTAGATGTTTTGAAAGGTGGTAAAGTTGTGATCCCTGCAAACGCAACTCTTGAGAAGCCATTAAATATCTAACAAAAGTGAAAAGAGACGATGGAGAAGGCACATAGTGAAATCATATTGAGTTGGAGAGATCGGGTGCTAAGGGAGGTCTCCAAAAAGACAAATGTTGTTGGCATTTGGTTGAAATTAGAGGGACTTTACATGACAAAATCATTAGCTAATTGCCTATATGTAAAAAGAGGTTGTACATATTCCACATGACATCAGGTAAAACGATTGAAGATCATACATATGAATTCAATAACTTGATGTTGGACCTTGGCATTATTGATGATACATTGGAGGAGGAGGATCAAGCTGTGATATTCTTGACTTCCTTACCTTATTCATATGAGTATTTTGTTGATACCCTTATGTACGGACGAGAGACATTAACAATGGAGCAAGTATTGTCAGCTGTTAACTCAAAAGAGTTAAAAAAAGATTTGAAAATCAATAATAATCAAGCAGTAGTAAAGTACTAGTTAGAGGAAGGTCTGAAAGGCAAGTAGGTCCAAAGATTCAACAGTGATCTAAATCTATGTTCAAAAGAAGATGTTATGTCTGTTAATCTGATAAACACCTTAAAAAGATTGCCTAGAAAGAAAGAATAAGAAAAATAAGAGTCATGGGTACAATAACCAAGGTATTTCATCCCCTAAACCATCATTAGATGGATATGAGATTTATGAGGTGCTAATGGTGTCAAAGGGGTTGATAATGAGTCTTGGATAATGGACTCATGGTGCTTATACCACATGAGCCCGTGTAAAGAGTACTTCAATGACTTAAAGATAGAAGATCTTGGTGAAGTAAAGATGGGAGATGATAGAAGATGTAGAATTCAAGGTCATAATGTAATAGTCTTGAGTTTGAGCAATGGCACAACAATGTAATTACATGATGTAATGTACATTCCTCTATTGATAAAGAATTTGATTTCATTAGGGATATTTGAAAAGGCTGGGTATAGTTTTAGTTTGAATAATGGTAAGGATAAGGTCGTTAAAGGCATCATGGTAGTGCTAACTGGGTCAAGAACAGGGAATACCTTGTATTTACTAGATGGATATGCTAGTAGTGGCCACGTGTTGGAAAGACTAAGAATCTGTTTATACTATGGCATAGAAGGTTAGATCATATGAGTGGTGAGGGTCTAGCTGAGTTAATAAAACAAGATGCAGTCATTGGGTTAAAGGATATGAATTTGGGTTGTGTGAACACTACATAATATGTAAATCTCATAAAGTAAAATTCACTAAAGGAAAACACTATACTAAAGGTGCTCTAGACTATATATATGTTGATTTATAGGGGCCTACTCAGACTGCATCTCTAAGTGGAGGGTACTACTTCTAATTAATAATTAGTGACTATTCTAGAAGGCTTTGGGTGTTCATTCTAAAGCATAAGCATGAAACCTTTTCAATATTTAAGGAGTGGAAAACTATGATCGAGACTTAAACGGGTAAGAAGGAGTAGAAATTGAGAACATATAATGGTCCAGAGTTTTGTAATATAGAGTTTAATAAGTTGTGTAGGGAACAAGGTATGACTAGACACTTAACAATTCCTAGTAACCCTCAACAGAATGGGCTAGTTGAGAGAGTGGATAGAACACTTCTTAATAAGGTAAGATGTATGCTACATGGATTAGGGCTACCTAAGAAGTTTTGGGCAGAAGCATTAAGTAGAACAACCTATATGATTTATAGGTCACCATCACCAGCATTAAATATGATGGTCCCTATAGAAAAATGGTCAGGGGTTAAAGTTGATTACAACCATGAAGGTGTTTGGTTCCATGGCTTATGCTTATGTTAAACAAGATAAACTTAAGCCTAGGGCTATCAAGTGTATATTTCTTGGATACTCTTATGAAGTTAAAGGATATAGGTCATGATCAATGGTGAAAGAAGGTGTAAAAGTATTGATAAACAAATATATGACCTTTAATGAAGAAATTATGCATAAGGACCTATTGAAGTGTGCCGCTGGAGGTGGTGAAGGCATGGATCATGAAGTAATAGTTGAGGTGGAGAATATTAGTCAAATAAAGACTTAGACCTATTTCATCTTATAATGTCCAATTAGGAGGTAACTCTGATGTAATGTTGAAGGAGTTACATCATAGGGTCCATCTAGTCTAGATCCATATAGCTTAGCTAAGAATAGGACTAGGAAGGATATATTTCCACAAGGTAAATATAGAGCTTATAGTATAGATGATCTATCTGCTTTTGTATTCATGTATGCATATTAAGAGAGCATGTTAGAGCTTTATCATTTCATGAAGCTATGAGATCATTGGATGAAAAAGATGGATTGAGATAACGGGGGATGAAATGAATTCTCTTCATGAGAATAAGACATGGGTCCTGGTTGATACGCCTAAGGATACAATGGTAATGAGTGTAAATGCCTATACAAGTTAAAGGGGGGTGTGCAAGGTAGGCCACCGAGGTTTAAAGAAAGGCCACTAAGGGTGTGCAAAGAGTAAACACAGAAGGAAGGTGCGTATTATAATGAGATCTTCTCACCAATGGTGAAGCATACATCTATGAGGGTGTTGTTAGCATTAACACCTCCACTTGATTATGAACTAGATCAACTAGATGTTAAAGCATTATTCTTACGTGGATCATTAGATTAGATAATGTATATAAGATACCACATGGATTTAAGGTGGAGGGTTCAGAAGATAATGTGTGCTTGCTCAAGAGATCATTATATGGACTTAAGCAGTCACCAAGGCAGTGGTATCTTAGGTTTTATGAGTACATAGTGTTGGATCAAGAAGAAGGCTGGTGTAACCAAAACTAAACACTTAGAGTATTTTGAGTACAACCAATGAAGTTCTTCTGAAGACAAGTTCAACACTTCCGAAGGTATATGCTGAACTTCCGAAGCCAAGCTCAAAGGAACTTCTGAAGATAAGCTTCAGCTTTCAAAGACCAAGTCTCAGCTCTTTCGAGAGTTCAACACTTAGAAGAAATGAAGACTACAACATCTGAAGAATGAAGTCCAAAGGAAGCCTCAGAAGAAGTAGCCAATTCCGAAGTATAAGTGGCTTCGGAAGAACAAGTTCTTCCGAAGCTAGTTAACCTTCAGAAGTGACTACTATGGATCAGTGGACATAAGTATGGTGTCTCTGACACTCCGCTGCAAGACCTCTGATACTGCATGGCATTTTCCCAAAAGGCCATGTAGTTGACCATACTTTATTCTACTGTTCACTTTATTTGTTAGTACAGTTACGAACTAAGTCATGGACATGTTATGACTATCATATCTTAAATAAGACATTATCAAAGATACCTAACTATAGCTTTGTAGTATTTGCTTTAGTAATAGGATTCTAGCTGGTATCAAAGTATATCCGGCTGTAGATAATAGTATATATAGTTTCTCATTATAACTCTTGTAGTAAGCTTGTAAGAGTCTTGTAATACTTTGAGTTGAGAAGTAATATATACAAGTATCTTGAAAATTATTCTCTTGTGTTTTTCTTTGTGTTACTTAGTATATTATAATCAACCCTTAGAAGAACTCTGCTTCTTGAGTGTTCATCAGTGATTTTGAGAGAAATACTTGTGTTGAATACAAAAACCAATCCTACAATTGATGTCAGAGCTTCTTAGGCTCTTGATTGTGCGATCTAACCATCCTAATCAACCATTTGTTCACTCACTCTCTCACTACACTCAAACATGGCCCTTAACCAAAAATTTGAAAGTGAAATGAGGATGATGACTAAAGCACCCATCATCACCCCAGAAAACTTCAGACAATGGAGCAGACGCATAGAAGGGTTCATCAGATATCAATAAAGTCGTATGTGGAAATCTCTTACCAATGGTCCCTACAAGCCAAAGGTAGCTTCACCTACTGGAGGTGGTGCCATGATAGAGGAGGCAGTAGAAGACTACTCTAATGAAGATCTCAAGCGGATAGATATTGATAAGAAGGCGATGATTGTTCTCATGACTGCAATTCCTAACTCTATTATGGTAGGGTTTAAGAACTGTTTGATGCTTTAACCCTCATGTACTCTAACTCTAACGACTCAAAGAAAGATTCACTAAAGAAACAATTTGAAAACTTTACTCATATTACTGGAGAGACCTTGCACCAGTAATACTTCAGGTACATGGATCTTATCTCCTCCCTTCAGTTTGTGGGAATATCTCTTGAATTGAGAGACCTCACTAGGAAATTCATGAGTGCACTTCCCAATGAGTGGAAATTCTACCGTGTTGGACCAAAAGAACCAATAAGCCAGATCAGAAAAAAACCTTTAAGTCCCACAGACGTCACAACAACTGCTGAAGTCCACAACAGCTGAAGACAACAACTGATTACAAAGTCTGAAGACACAAGTGCTGAAGACAGTCTGAAGACACAAGTGCTGAAGACAAAGTTTGAAGACACAAGTGCTGAAGACAAAGTCTGAAGACACAAGTGCTGAAGACAAAGTCTGAAGACACAAGTGCTGAAGACAGTCTGAAGACACAAGTGCTGAAGACAAAGTCTGAAGACACAAGTGCTGAAGACAAAGTCTGAAGACAAGTGCTGAAGACAAGTACTGAAGACCAAGTATCAGACGTTGTCACAACAGCCGAATAGGTCTTCTTCAGTAGTTGTGACGGTTTTCTTTCAGTAGTTTTATATTTTCCCTTTTCAGTAGTTTTGTAATCAGTAGTTTAGTTTCAGTAGTTTAGTTTCAGTAGTTTAGTTTCAGTAGTTTAGCATCAGTAGTTTAGTTTCAGTAGTTTAGTTTCAGTAGTTTAGCATCAGTAGTTTTATATTTTGTGCTTAGCACTCTCTGATATGTTCTCAGTAGTTGTGAACATTTTAGTAGTTTGTTAAGTGTTAGTTATTTTTGTAATAAATCTACCAGATGTCCTATCCGTGATATCAGCAGTGATTGCACTCTATATAAGGAGTGTCAACCTAATTGTAATTTGTGAATGATTGAGCAGAAACATTTGAAATAATTGAAACATTCCTTTTCACAGAAATATATTCTCTCGTTACAACCGTATTTGTTCTTAATGCATACGAATATCAAATTCTTGCTATAATTTGTCTAATTCTTGATCTTATTTCGCTGCGTTACACTCTAATCCATCAAACTCGAGATCACTGATCCTGTCAAATGGTATCAGAGCAGGTTAATCATTGATTGATCTAATAATTGATCATTGAAACTGCTATCCAAGATCCAAGTTTGATTGAATTAGCATTTTTGCAAGAAACGGTTATAGAGATTGAATTTTCTGTGTTTTTGGCCATTCTTGGTTTTCATTGAGTCTGTTGTGGTCTGTGTAAAATCTTTTAAAAGCTTGAATTAAATTGTATTTGGACCTAAAATGACTACTCCTTCCAATGATCCTCACAATACTAGTTCCTCAACCAAGCCTCCAATGCTGGTTAGGAGTGAGTATAACATATGGCAACGACGAATGCTCCATCACCTGTCTGTTAACAGCTCAGGTTGTTGAACATCAGTGGTACATGGTCCACACAAGCCTATGGTGAATAACCCGGAAACCAATCAAATGGTTCCGAAGAGGAGGGAGCAATACTCAGATGAGGATAAGAAATTGTTTGAGATTGATGCAAAAGCCCATGGAATTCTGGCCATGGCACTGCCCAATGAAATCTATTCTGGGCTAATGCATTATGAAACTGCCCATGACCTCTGGAATGCCTTGAAAGAACAATTTGGAGGAACAGATGAGGTCTTGGCAAATAATAGAGAAATCCTTGCCCAACAATATGAGACATTCTCTCATAGGAAGGGTGAGACACTGACTCAACAGTTTGAGCGGTTCTCTTGTTTGATCTCTGAATTAAAAATGGTCAAACATGAGTACACCAATAGCCAAATGAATAACAGATTTCTCAGATCACTGCCTGAGAGATGGGACACATATACTATTGTCCTACGCTCCAGTGCAAATTTGGACAAACTATCTCTCACCCAACTCCATGGGAAATTGCTCACATTTGAGAGAGAGAGATAGAACAGAAACAAAAACTATCTTCATCTGGTAAGCTCACTGAAGACTTTGTACCAGGCAACACTGCCTTGGTTGGTCATGAGTCAGAATTTGCTTCATCTGAATGCCAGTATGATGAGCATATTGATTTCTCTTCAAACACTTCTGATTCTGCATTTGTGAGTGTTGATAGTCAGTTTACTAGGTGTAATAATGACAATCTATGCTTCATCATGGATGATCTCAAGGGGATTGCGATGATAACTTAGAAGAGATGGATATTTTGAGCCAAATGGCCTTGATAAATATCAGATCTCAGAAGTTCTACAAAAGAACTGGAAGAAAGTTCCCAGGACTCTCTGGCAAAACCAAAGTTGGTTTTGACAAGAGTAAGTTGAGGTGTCACAATGCCACAGGCTTGGACACTTTGCTAGAGAATGTAGATCATCTGGATCTAATTCTTCTGCATCCTTTGTGACTTTCCCTGGCAATAGTCAACAACACAGAGGGCAACATCCTGTCAATTCTGGTCATCATTCTCAACCACAATCTCCTGCATATTTTGTTCCTCAGGGTCCAATGCCATATCCTTACCCTTGTTATTACATGCCACAAACCAGTCAGGTTCAAACACCCATTGCTCAACAACCACATGCTCTTCCTGCCTCAACCATCTCAATCTCATCAACCTCCTCAACCTCAACAACACAGCTTCTTCACCCCTGGAGTTTTGACTGGAGTAGTTTACCAGATGACATGTCTGGTCATGAACAACTGTTCACAGGTGCTGGTCAACATGGTGGTGACAGTCCTTTTGGGAATCTGGCACTTATGGCTCTGGAATCTGCAGATGGATCATCCTCAAATGCCTCTTCATCATATGTATCACGGGTATCCTCTGAGGCTAAGGCCAAATTATGTTCTGAAACATGCATAGCAGCATTTGCCTCTATTAGAGAAGCAAATGTAGCTTTAATTAATAAGAACATAGAGCTAGAAAAGATCATTTCCAAAAGAAAAGCTGAGTTTGAGTCTATGCTTAAGAGAAAAATGATGAGATTTATAAACTTAAATGCCAAATCACTGATGATAAGGCTAGGGAAGAGGTACTTTTAGAAAAGTACAAAGACCTCAAAGAAACCCTTGCAATCACCCAAGTAGAGTGTGATCGATGGGTACAATCATGCAAAGGTTTTGAAATGCTTCTTTGTAAGCAATCAGCTTCCAATGTGAAGTTTGGCATTGGTTATAATCACACTGCTCCTCCTACAATTTTGCTTCAAGAGCAGAAGTGAAATCTGATGGAGAAAGCAATAACCAATCCACCTCATCATCTGATTCACTTTCTGATAGAGCACCATCAGAAGTTGAAGTTAGTATTATTCCCTCGTTAAACCTATCAGCTGATCTTGATGGTTCAAATACTGACACTCACATGATCAAAGAGTTGATCAACTCAGGAGTTATTTCTGGAAGTCTTGAAAGGACTGGAGAGCAAGATTTAACACCTAAAGTTCAAACTCCAACTACTGTCAACACTGAAGAGAAGAAAACTGTCAGTAGAAAGGGTTTGAAGACTACTAAAGAGGAAGTCAAGAAAGCAAATAGTGCTTCCAAAGTGCTGAAGAATAAGTCTTCAGTAGTTTCATTCTCTTTAGTTGATGATCAACATAAGATGAAGAAGAAACCATGTGAAATATTGTTTTGTTCAATCATCTTACAGATGATTTTTGGTACAAAAGAGGATCCAAACTCAAACATAAGAGGAAATTAAAAAGAAAATGGTTAAAATGAAAACTGAGTTTGAAGCCACATTTGTACCAGCAACATCAAATCCTGTAACCCTTAAGTCCAAAAAGAATCCAAAAAGGAAGGGGTTAAACAGATAACAGCTGAGATTGCTCAAAAGAAGAAGGTGCAACATAGGAACTTATCAAACTCCAATGCCAATGTGTCTGGAGAGCTGAAAGCTTTATCACAAAATCAGACAAAGCTGGTTATTATGGTTCAACATCTATTGGGAAGAGTTAACCAGTTAGATGTTCCTATGTTGAAACCACAGAAAAGGAGGTCCAAGCCAAAGGATTCCTTTTCTTCACCATCTTCTTCTCTCAGGCTGTTGTTTCCAACAAACCTGTTAGTTTACCATCTGTTGATGAGAACATGCCCAAAACCAAAAAGGTTTGGGTCTGAAAATCTAACTAATTTGTGTGTTTTGCAGGGTTCTTCAACATGCCAAAGAAGCATCTGGTATGTGGACAGTGGAGGATCCATGCACATGACTGGGAGCAGCTCTCTTCTTCATGATTACTCTCAAGGAAAGAAGGGATTTGTCTCATTTGGAAATGATGCTAAAGGTTACATCATTGGAAAGGGATTTGTGTCTAATGGAGATATTAGATTTGATGATGTCAACCATGTGGAGAATCTCAAATACAATCTGTTGAGTGTCAGTCAGATGTGTGACAAAGGACATGTTGCTCTTTTCACAAGCCAGAACTGTAGGATTCTGTCTTCCAAGGTTCTAAGCCTGATTGACAAAGTACTGGATGATAATACTCTCCTGAAGGCCAACATGATAGGAAGAGTATATGCCTTGGATTTGTCAAAGAAAATTGAGCTAAAAAGCCATCCATGCTTGTTCTCCAAGGCCTCTCTCCAAGAATCTAAACTGTGGCATAGAAGGCTGGGTCATGTTAATCTCAAAAACATGAATCAGCTGATCCACAAGAGTTTAGTGAGAGGTCTTCCAATAAAGGAGTTCAATTGTGATGAAATCTGCACTGCATGCTTAAAAGGGAAACAACATAAAGTTTCATTCCCACCCATAGAAGAATCCAAGTCTAATGCCTGCTTACAACTACTGCACATGGATCTTTTTGTCCTGTGAAGGTAATGAGTATGGCAAAGAAGAAATACTGTCTGGTAATTATGGATGATTACTCTAGATATGTATGGACTTTCTTCTTGCATTCAAAGATGAGGCTGCTCAGTCCATTATGAACTTTGTGTTACACGTTGAGAAGCAGTATTCCCTACCAGTTAAGTGTGTGAGGAGTGACAATGGTACTGAATTCAGAAACCACACTCTTGATGAGTTTTACTTGTCAAAGGGAATCAAGAGGCAGTATAGCATCCCAAGGACTCCAGAGCAAAATGGAGTAGTGGAGAGAAAGAACAAGACCCTCATTGAAGCTGCAAGGTCCATGTTGGCTGATTCTGGTCTGCCATGACCTTTTGGGCTGAAGCTGTCAATACAGCCTGCTATGTACAGAATAGAGCCTTAGTAAATCAGAGGTTGATGAAAACTCCTTATGAAGTTTTACATCATTTAGCCCCTTTGATTTCATTCTTCAGAGCATTTGAGTGTCCCTGTTACATTCTCAACACAAAGGATCAACTCCAAAAGTTTGATTCTAAGGTAGATGCAGGGTATTTTGTTGGTATTCATCCACTTGCAAGGCTTACAGAGTATTCAACTGTCGGACAAAGATAGTTGAAGAAACCTTGCATGTGAAGTTCAATGAATCCCCTAAGGATACAATTCCACAAAACCCTGTGGAGTTGTTTGATCTGGACATTCTGCAATATGTTCCTTGTCAACCGCCTGCTGTTGCAGATCATATGAATCCATCATCTTCTGTAGCTAGTCATCCATCTGGTGTTACTGATGATGATGATGATATCCGTAATCACCTTTTCAAGTTTAGTGATCAACTGCCTGATTCAGCTAGACCTGATGTTCTTGTAGCTCCAGTAGCACAATCCACAACAAATGCTGATGAGATTTCTACAACTTTAACTTCCTTTGAATTACCATCTACTGATTGGTTTCAAGGAAATGCTTCACCATCACCATCTGTTGCTGCTGAGCCTGCTACAAACACTTGCACAGATCTTATTGTGTACCAAGATCTGAAGAATCACCCTATGTCTCAAATCATTGGTGATATCAATGCTGGCGTGTCAACAAGAAGTCAATTGTCAAATTTCTGCTTCTATGCTCTCTTCATTAGTCAGCAAGAGCCAAAGAACTATCACATTGCTTAAGGGACAATGGATGGGTTGAAGCCATGCAGCTTGAGCTTCTTCAGTTCAAGAAACAGCAAGTGTGGGAACTTGTTCCTCTCCCCCAGGTAAGTGTGAAATAGGCACTAAATGGGTGTTTAGGAATAAAACAGATGAAAATGGGCTTATTGTTAAGAACAAGGCCAGACTGGTTGTTCAGGGGTTGCACAAGAAGAAGGTATTGATTATGATGAAACCTTTGCCCCTGTAGCCAGACTGGAGGCAATTAGATTGTTCTTAGCCTATGCTGCACTCCACAATCTTAAAGTGTTTCAAATGGATGTTAAAAGTGCATTTTTATATGGTAAAATAAAAGAAGAAGGTTTATGTGTGTCAACCACCAGGTTTGA
Organism: Flaveria trinervia; assembly: GCA_025506515.1. NCBI lineage: Eukaryota > Viridiplantae > Streptophyta > Magnoliopsida > Asterales > Asteraceae > Flaveria > Flaveria trinervia. Next base: position 85,436,601 of record CM046447.1, read on the forward strand.
GGATAATAAACACCAGAATGGGTTACAAGCTTGATAAGGCTCTTTATGGGTTGAAACAAGCTCCTAGAGCCTGGTATGAGACATTATCTAACTTTCTTCTGCAAAATAATTTCACTAGAGGCTCCATAGATAAAATATTTATTAAGAAGGTGGATCAGCATAAGCTACTTGTTCAAATTTATGTAGATGATATTATTTTTGCATCCTCTGATCCACAGTTGTGTGATGCCTTTACAAAGTTGATGCAACAGAAGTTTGAAATGAGTGCCATGGGAGAATTACAGTTCTTTCTGGGTTTGCAAATCAAACAAAAGGCTGATGGAATTTTCATTCATCAGTCCAAATACACAAAAGATCTTTTGGAAAAGTTTGATTTACAAAACTGTAAGCCCTGCTCTACTCCCATGTGCAACACCACACAACTGGATACAGATCAGAAAGGTAAAGTGGTTGATGAAACACTTTACAGATGTATGATTGGGTCCTTGATGTACTTAACAGCTTCTAGACCAGATATTATGTTTGCTACATGTGTTTGTGCTAGATTTCAGGCTGCACCTAAGGAGTCTCATTTGATTGCAGTCAAGAGGATCTTTAGATATCTGCAAGGCACTCCATCTCTAGGTTTATGGTATTCTACTAGAGATTCTGGTAAATTAGTTGCTTAGTCTGACAGTGACTATGCAGGGTGTAGTTGACAAGAAAGTCCTCTTCTATGAGGATGCCAATTCTTAGGCAACTGCTTGATTTCTTGGCAGAGTAAGAAGCAGACCTCAGTTGCTACATCAACTGCTGAAGCAGAGTACATTGCTGCTGCAAGCTGTACATCTTAGGTACTCTGGCTTCAAAACCAATTATTGGATTATGGCATAACAGAGACTAAGACCCCATTGTTAATGGACAGCTCTTCAGCTCTTGTATTGTCAAGAATCCTGTCTAGCACTCTAGGACTAAACATATTGAAATCAGACACCATTTTATTAGAGATTGTTTTAAAAAAGGTCTGATTGATCCAAAATTTGTTCTTAGTGCTGATGAGCTTGCAGACATTTTCACTAAGCCCTTGGATAGCACAACTTTCCAAAACCTAGTGCTAAGGCTTGGTATGCTGTAGCTAGATAAGTGACAACTACTGATGATCTCAGCTCACAAGTACTGATGATCATTAGTTTATTATTGTCATATATAAGTACTAAAGTTATCCTCCCTTCAGAAGTTTTTAAAACTACTGGAGCTTAAGTAACTTCTCAGTACTCAAGTACTTTATTTGCTAAAACAGCTGATGTAGTTACAACAGCTGATGTAGTCACAACAACTGATGTAGCTACAACTACTGATGTCAGAAATGCAGATAAGTACTGATGACCAATGAAACGTCTGAAACTCAGATCTAAGTCTGATGAGTAAGTGTGGAGGTCAGACTGAAACAGCTGAAAAGCTATGAATTGACGAAAATAGCTGATGAGAAATTTCTCTCAGTCGTTTATACAACCACTGTTTCATTAAAACAACTGAAGCCAAAACTATGTCTTCAGTAGTTTACAACTACTGAAGACTAACACCAAGTCTTCAGCTGTTTACAACAACTGATGAAAAAACCACTGTCTTTAGTAGTTTCACAACTACTGATGACAAACACCAAGTCCTCAGTTTACATCATTTGAAGTCAAAACCAAGACCTTCAGTAGTTTCACAACTACTGATGGTTAACACCAAGACTTCAGCTATTTCAACGTCTGATGGTCAAAACCAAGTCTTAAGTTGTTTTATAACAACTGATGACAACACCACCACTGTCAGTCGTTTCAAACCTCTGAACGTTAATTCCACCACGTCATCAGTAGTTTCAAACAGCTGATGACCACACCAAAACCTTCAGTATTTTCTTTCAGCCTTTTCCTATCCCAACCCTATAAATACCTGTCTTCTTCTCAAACGTTCCATTAGCCGTTCTTCTGACCTTCATACTTTCAAAAATGGCAACCATGAGCCTAAAACCACGACACAACTGCGTTGCATACCTTACCAAGTCGGCTTTCTGCAAAAAATTGATAATGCCATTGACCTAATGGTGGATTCCCCATATCGCACAGCCTTTCTCTTGAATCCGACCATCTACCCTGAATCTCTCAGTCAATTCTGGTCAAATGTTTTTGTTCATACTGATGAGTCTACTGGCCAAATCTCTGTTCGGTCCCTCGTCAACCAGAAACCAGTGGTTATTACAGCCGACATCATTCGTCAGGCATTACACTTACATGACTCCACCACTGTGACTGAATACCCAAAGGGCACAATGGATATGTCTTTATCAATAATGGGTATGAAGGTGATCTTCGGGCTACAACTATTCTGAAGAAACATTTCCATGATGCTGAAAAACTTATCTTTCACATGGTAAATGTATGCTTAGCTTCAAAGACATCCTCTTGGGATCAATATCATCCCAATGGCAACAGGTATTGTATTCTATTCTAGAACACCAACCGCTAAATCTCTCTGAAATCGTGTTTCTAGAAATAAAGAACTTGGCTCAGAAACCTGCGGCAAACTGCTGGCTATTATATCCCAGGTTTCTGATGGCCATTATTTTAAATGAATTAAAATCTGATGGCCTTGTTGGCCTTGGAGTCCCTGCACCAGCTCTTTTGCCTGAGGTATACTCCATGCACAACTCAGACCTCACTCTCAAAGAAGCTGCCCGAATGCTAAAACCCAAGCAGAAGGGAACCCCAACTTCCACCACCAGATCCAGTCCCCACCAAACCAAAAACCAAACGCCCCAAAACAGCTATTCAGGGAGATGAGTCCCCTGATGATGCTCCTGTACCCACCCAAACAGGATACCTACTGGTTCAACCCTCCAGTAGTGTTAAAGACTCAACCAGCAACAGCCGCACAGGTATCCTCTCAAAAGGATCCTGTTGCAACCACTTCAGGGGAAACCACATTACTGAGACCTCTCTCACTTGAGGAGGTTATCATTGAAGAGCATCCCTCTCCCCGGATGCAATCAGCTTCTATCCCCTCTCCCCATGCAAATGCCCCCAAAGTCCAACCATTATAATTGCCAAACGTGCTGACTCAGCTGCATGCCTCTCCTCCTCCCCAACAACCACCAACAAAGGGGAGAACCACAACAATTAGGAGAGGTTCAACATGCTTCTGACAACCCACAACACCAGGGTTTAACTGTTCTATCTCCTGTGTGGATATGCAGATATGAACATCTGGTGAGGTTGCCACCTCTTCTGAATCAGCACATGATCAGACTGAGGCTGGTAACATATCTAAGACCTCACCTGAGGCAACAGCTGATGAAGGACATCATCCTGAGGCTGGAAGTCCCCAGTTTCAAGAAAAAGGGGCACATGCTAAAACTGGTCTACACCCGGTGCATGTACATCCTGCTACAAGTAGGAGGTCAGGTGATTCAACATCTGCTGATGATGACCTAGGCTTTTTCTATGATGTTCTAGCCCACAAAACCACCTTGGAGGCTGAGATAAGCAGACTACAAGAACTGCTTGCCAAGAAGTCTCAGGATGTAAGTCCATCTGCCCCCACTAACCCACAGATGGCACCTTCATTCGAAGGTCTCCCAAACACTTCACCCTCTCACTTCACTGAGCCTCCAGCCTCTGCCTTTGGCACTATCTCTCAGGGACAAAACCTCCCTGAGCAGATGGTTGTTGCATTCCAACAATCCTTACCTCTCATCACTCCCATCATCAATGAATTTGTTCATAAAGCCATTGATGAGAGGACTCCCTCAAGTCTACAACCACTCATTGATGATGCTGTGCACAAGAAACTTTCTGCGGTACAAACCCCTGCAACCAATGCATCCAAAAAGGGGGAGAGTACAGCAGTGAAAGAAAAGAAAAGAAAAAGAATTGAGGATGAGAAGGCACAAGAGAAAACCAAGGAGTTGGAGAAGGAAAAGGAACAACAACTGATCACTTACAAAAGAAAGAAAAGTGTTGTGATCAAAAGAATGCTGAAGAAAAATCCTTGGAGGAGCTGATAAAAGATGCAGATGAAGCACACAGCCGATCCATGGACAAAATCATTGAGCAACTCTTCAAGCAAGACTTTGATACAGCCAAACTAGATAGTGAGATCAGGAGGTTGGAAGTAAATGAAATCCAAAACAGATGGGCTGGGTACAGTGTGTTGGAGAAAGAGAGATTGGAGATCATGATTCGATTCATAGCCAAATATTTAGGAAGATCACTGATGGAGATTCGTTCATGGACCAGAGACAGCATTCTGGCTATAGCCACCAGAATCTGTTTGTCTGAGCAATTTCATAAGGGGATAATTATTAAGCACTTGATGAGGCTGGAGCTGGGAAAAGGCTTGAAATGACAAAACTCACAAAAGCCAAACTTACAACCAAAATGCTTGAACAACCTTCCCAATCACCCACTCAAATACAGCCTACCCCTCAAATCTCCAAACCATCTCAAAACTCAAAAATCTCCAAACCAATCTCAAAACTCAAATCCAAACATCCTCAACCCTCAAAACCAATTCCTTTACCACAAAAACCAACCCAACCATCATCCAGTGATGCACCTAGAAGGAGGAGAAGGGTGCTGAGGATAGAAGAAGATGAAGAAGAAGAGATGAAGATGATAGTCTGCCACTCTCTGTTGTTCTAAGGGTACCAGAACCCAGGAGTCAACTCATGATCACACCTGACTCACAAAGGGAAATGGTTAGAGTCAAAATAGAAGATGAAGAACAGCAGAAGCAGCACGATGAGCAACCACTGAAGATGGTTGACAAGGAATTTCCCCAGTCATCATCTATACAAGCCATGAAAGGGCATGCTCAGAGGCTGTACACTCTCAGACACACATTTCAGTATCAAAAAGAGAGAGTGAGAGTATGGCCAGACCCCAAGGTGAGCTCTAGAATACACAAAAGATCCATTCCACTTAGATACAATGGCCAGGTTAGAAAAACAATAGACTCTACAATCATGTTGGCCATTGTAGTCTCACCTTGGGAAATACTCGATGAATTCAAGAAGGCTCATCAATCAAAAATGACCCCTCAAGCCTTACTGGAAAACAAGATGATCAAAAAGGGGTTATTATATAAAGCTTGAAGACATAAGAAGAATGAGCTCCAGTTACTCCTTGAGGGCACCCATCCTGATGAATTGTCTATAGGGAGATAACTATTGTGGAGTTGAAGATAGCAGGACTGTAAAGTACCTATATGAGTACTATGGTCCAGAGTTCTTCTTTGAAGGAGGAGTAGAAGAACTCTCCAAGGAGGAACAGGTTGTTCTCCTTGAGGCCTATGTTCGTGAGTCTTACAGACTTGTAAATGGGAAGTAGGTTTCATGGTTGGGATCACAACTCTATGTCCAGATTCCCCAAAACAGAGTTCCCCTCCATACTTAGCCAAACACATGATTAGAAACCTCTTCCTGGCCTGTGCTGATCCGATTCTCTGAAGCTGATCAAGAGAAGTCTTTGCCAACAATAAGTGGGACCTCAATAAAGTTAAAGGGTTTGGCTGCATTGGTTCAGGGGGAGTTTGTTGGACCAAAAGAACCAATGAGCCGGATCTGAAAAACCTTTAAGTCCCACAGACGTCACAACAACTGCTAAAGTCCACAACAGCTGAAGACAACAACTGATTACAAAGTCTGAAGACACAAGTGCTGAAGACAGTCTGAAGACACAAGTGCTGAAGAAAAAGTCTGAAGACACAAGTGCTGAAGACAAAGTCTGAAGACACAAGTGCTGAAGACAAAGTCTAAAGACACAAGTGCTGAAGACAGTCTGAAGACACAAGTGCTGAAGACAAAGTCTGAAGACACAAGTGCTGAAGACAAAGTCTGAAGACAAGTGCTGAAGACAAGTACTGAAGACCAAGTATCAGACGTTGTCACAACAGCTGAAGAGGTCTTCTTCAGTAGTTGTGACGGTTTTCTTTCAGTAGTTTATATTTTCCCTTTTCAGTAGTAGTTGTTAATCAGTAGTTTAGTTTCAGTAGTTTAGTTTAGTAGTTTAGCATCAGTAGTTTAGTTTCAGTAGTTTAGTTTCAGTAGTTTAGCATCAGTAGTTTATATTTTGTGCTTAGCACTCTCTGATATGTTCTCAGTAGTTGTGAACATTTTAGTTTTTGTTAAGTGTTAGTTATTTTGTAATAAATCTGCCAGATGTCACTATCCCGTGATATCAGCAGTGATTGCACTCTATATAAGGAGTGTCAACCTAATTGTAATTTGTGAATGATTGAGCAGAAACATTTGACATAATTGAAACATTCCTTTTCACAGAAATATATTCTCTCGTTACAACCGTATTTGTTCTTAGTGCATACGAATATCAAATTCTTGCTATAATTTGTCTAATTCTTGATCTTATTCCGCTGCGTTACACTCTAATCCATCAAACTCGAGATCACTGATCCTGTCATACCGTGTCTCCATCAAAAGGACAGAAAATCTGAACACTCTCCATGAATAAGCTATATGGCATTTTAGATGGATATCATGTAGAGATGAAGAACAAGAGTGGCCGTCAAGGAAGCAGACCTTTAAGCCTTTTTGCTAGCATCGCTCTCATGGTTGCTGAAGGCTCTAGACCCCTAACCTCAGTAGTACCTGTCATATCCCCAGCAGCCTTCCAACTCATGTGAGCCTTACATCATATTCCCTGAGACTCCAAGGTCTCAACAGGCTCAGCCCAGTCCCTTTCAGGATAGCTGTGCCTTTGTCTTTGGAAGTGGACACTCTATGATTTTCAATTTTGTTTTGAAGATATGGAGTGTTTCAACCCAGATGATGTGAAATACATGGACATAATCCAATAAAGGGCTCTGTTAGTCTACAGGGCAAAGAAGTTCTTCAAAAGAACTAGAAGACAATTCCCTTAGAACCCAACTAGCAGCAAGTTTGGGTTTGACAAAGCAAAGGAAAAATGTTACAATTGTAACAAGTTGGGCCATTTTGCAAGGGAATGCAAAGCTCCCAAATCAAACCGAGATCTGCTCATGCCTCCTCACATCCTTCAACACCGAAAGCTGCTGGAAAATCAACTGAAACTGCTGCAGTGGAACAAGAAGTTGATTGGATCTTTTGGTACAAGATGTCACCCCTACTCAAGCACTCATGGCTGGAACAGACAACTCTAAGGTATATGATCATCTCTACACTCCAGCCTATATTGCTAAGGTTAAAATGTACCAGGACTATAACATGGAAATTAAATCCGACATTGAGTCCTTGAATATCTTAAAAGCTGATATTAAAAAGGTTGAATCTGACTAGCAAAACAAAATTGAGGAGTTAAAGAAAATAGTATCTTCTTTAAAACATGAGCATACTAACTACAGGACTCAAATCAAGGATTTAATATCCAAGTTAACTGAGGCTCAAGCTAAGCTAGTAATAGCTGAGGCTCAAGCAATGAAGCATGCTATCTCTGAGCAAAACTTCCAAACCATTCTTGCATCATCCTCCCACTCAAAAATTTGTTATCAAAACAAAGGTGGGTTGGGGACAAATAAGATTTCTCCACCATACTCTTATGAGTCTATTAGACAACCAAGGTATGGTAATGAAGAGCAAGAGGTCCCATCTGCTAACCCATCTTCTCATGAGTTGAAAAGTGATGCAACCATAGAGACCACCATAGGGAAGGAACATGTAAAACACCCATTTCTACTTGCGATGATCAACCCCTATCCACCAAAACTAGAAGAAAACGGGAAAAGGCAGCCAGAAGAACTGCCTGCCAGAAGGTAGTTGAATCTAAGCTGAAGATTGACCCAAAACAAAAAGGTGTTTTCATTTCAGATGGATTCTAGGTGGTAGGTACTTCAGATTCTGGAAAAGAGTGTAGTACCAACACTCCTGTCCTACTAAAGGATCAGAAGTCAAAGGGAAGGTTGTAGAGAAAGACAAGAAGATAAAGAAACCTCAGCCCTGAAAATCCCTAAAGATTAACATTACATGCATAATGTGTGGTCTGCAAAACCATTTGGCCAAAGATTGTTATTACAATCCAGCAAGCACACATTATGCAAATAATGTTAAAAAGGAAGCAGCCAAGGAAGGATTCATATTTGGACCTTATTATATGGTTCAAGTGATGAGAAAAGGAAAGCTGCTTTCTGAAGCTAAGTTGCTTTTGGAAGAAACTCATTCTTCGGAAAGGAAAATGGCTTCGGAAGTCAAGCCAAGGAGAGCTCAAAAGAACAAAAGAGCCTCCTCGAAACCTTTCGAGAAGAAGGCTACTTCAGAAGAGAAGGTAGTGAATGCTTCTTCCAATAACAAAGAAACTTCGGAAGAAAGACATGTTGCTCAAGCTTCAACAAGCTATCAAAACTGATCAAACAAGGGATGGAATGGAAGATTAGACAAGATGTTGCAGCCATACCTTACTCTTCAAAGACATTAATTGAATCCTCTACCATTCATTTTGGTTTAATTATGTCATCATCAATGGTAGAACCCAAGACCAGCCAGGCTTGGGTTTTTAATCAAAACTAACTTTTCATCTTATGTGCAGGGACATTCACAGGACAAGAACAATAATGTCTGGATAGTGGAAAGTGGATGCTCTAGGAACATGTCTAGGAACAGATCTCTACTTTAACAATTTCAACATTTTGATGGAGGTTCTGTTTAGTTTGGAGGTGAGACCAGAGGATACATTTCAGGCAGAGGAAGTGTATCCAATGGCTAGTTAAGAGTCAACAAAGTAAACTTTGTCAAACAGCTTAAACATAATCTCCTAAGTGTTTCTTAGTTCTGTGATCAAAAGCATCAAATGCTTTTCACAAAACATGAGTGCATCATCCTCAAAACTGGGATGACAATTCCTCAAAAATTGGTCTTTCTTAGATCTCCCAAAAAAGAGGATATGTACAAGCTGGATATGAACAATTCTTCCCTACTAGGTGAAGTATTATGCTTTTTTTCCGAAGCTAATGGTGATGAGTCTGCCTTATGACATAAACGTATGTGTCATATGAATTTTAAAACCATGGATAAATTGGTTAAAAATAACTTGGTACATGGTGTGCCCAAAAAGAATTTTTTCTGTAAAGACAACTGTGTAGCTTGCCTGAAAGGAAAGCAACATAGAGTCTCTCACAAATCCAAAGAAGTTAACTCTATCACCACCCCATTACATTTATTGCACATGGACTTATTTGGTCAAACAAGTATAATGAGCATTATAAGGAAATCATATTGACTTGTGATTGTTGATGATTTCACAAGATTTACATGGGTCTTCTTTTTAAGAACTAAGGATGAAACAACTGAAACTTTAAAATCTTTTATTCTTAAAATTAAAAATCAAAGTGATCACAAGGTAAAGATAATTAGGAGTGATCAAGGGACTGAGTTTAAGAATCAAGTTCTTGACTCATTCTGTAACTCAAAAGGGACTACCAGACAATTCAATGCTCCTAGAACTCCTCAACAAAAAGGTGTTGCTGAGAGGAGGAACAAGACACTGATTAAGGCTGCCAGGACCATGTAGCTTATTCAAAGCTGCCTCTAACATTCTAGGCAGAAACAGTCATCACTGCATGCTATTATAGGTCTTATATGAGATACATATTTTGTTCACAATCATTAACTATTGCTAGCCTGGTGACGTCTTAGATCTTTGGGCCTGACAAACCTATTTGGTGCTAAAGCCGATGTATTGCTGGCTCCTAATGATGTATGACTTGTTCATCATGGGAACCAAGTACACTTAGCCAACCATATAAACTTGTAATTAAGTCGAGGTTTGATTGTAGCTATATGTGTTTTATAAATCTACTAACTCATAACCATTGACATGAATTGCTACTTGTAAATCTTTTTATATATATGTATGTTTAACCCATGGAAACTCACCAACTTTCAAATTTGACCCTTTTATTTTTAACATGCTTCAGGTTTGATACTTGAGGAACTCTTCTTGCTCTTATATTACTTGGATTTAGATAAATTAAACATCTTATGTTGTTGTTTATATTTTTGTGTATTGTAATGACTTAATTGACTTGTATTGTTCAATGAAAAATGGTATTTAATATTATTCCAACTAATTTAGTTCCATGTGCTATGAACAATTGTTTCACATTCGTCCGCCCCGATGATTCCGCCGTCATTCGGGGTGTGACATTTCAGTTGGAATAGGTATTCAAAGTGAATATGATAAAGACCAGCTATTTGAGTTACCCAAACCTTTTCCAAGTTTTCCAAGAGTCTCTAAACCTCAAGCTACCACCACTGGTAGATCTGACAACATAACCATTTCAGAACCAATGGAGCTTCAACCAATTACCAGCAAAGTGAGTCTAATAACTCATCAGCTGATAACATACAACATCAAGCTGATGGAAGTAGCATCTTCAAGGAACAGGCAACTGTTCATACTACTTCTCAGCCAATTGATGTTGATGTTGTTTCTCCTTCATTCAATCTATAATGCCCGTGATGGAAATAATAGTAAATTAATGATAATAATAATTCTTAACAATAATAATTTTTACGGATAATAAGAGAGATCCAAAAAGAATAAGTCAATCAAAATTCTAACCGACATTTTCGACCTCCGATTTTTAAACCGAATCATCATGATTGTGGGTTGTTTGACAAATTAGTTTCCTTGGAAAAGAGCTTATCTCCTACAACAAACTGAGCAAACGAATTGGGATTTATTATCTCTTCTCAATCATGGCAGATCATTAGTTTATAACCCGTAAAACTTTTGATTTTCCTATGAAAACTTCAATAGCATAACTCCCGACCGTGCCATTCTCTTAATTACTGTTGAACGAATAGCGACAACCATCATGAGCCTTTGCTCTATACCATCATTGTCAATCATTCTCGCCTACTAGTCACCGGTTACGAGAACTAGTGTGTTTTCATTTTGTGCTCGCTACACAGGTAACCGAATCAAGCATACTTTCATTCGAAACCTTCATGTGACTTAAAACTTATATTTTGTTGTAATCCTGATTGAAATTGTTGTTTTGCTTGGCGATGTAATCAGCGTTTATTACTCACGGTGGACCTTGCCTCTTCCGGTTCGATTCCGTTGGACCACCAAACCATCGAACTCCTATTAAACCTGTGCGGGTTCCTGGATTCCATCCGCCTTAATAGTGAGCGTACTTTCCCGTTGCGGTCATCGTTTCACCAATTGTTGTGGTTCAACTACTAAGGTGATAACTCTAACCGCCTCTTGAATAGTTGAACGTGACTCTACATTAATTAGTTCCGGCGAGATTAAAATTTCATGATGTCAAATTTAATATTTGAAAGGAAAACTAGACGAACGACGTATATAAAATATTTGAACTATAGTATTAACTCATATCTCTTGGCTTAACTATTCATCACCACATACCACTCACATTATTCATAATTGGTATGCTGGTATTATATATATATATATATATATATATATATATATATATTATATATATATATATAATATATATATATATATATATATAATATATAGTTCTACTCGTGGGCTCAGTTCACTTCTTAAACAAGTAAATGGAATAATGTCCTTAATTTAAAGAATGGTAAATGACTACTAAACTATATTATGAGAAAATTTTCAATTGATTAAATGGTTGTTGTTAATTTGTATGTATGTAAACATACGTGATGGTAAATTTAGTTTAAAAAAACACCCTTGATGTCATAATAAAATCCAGGTGTAGTACATCCTGTGAGTTTAAGAATATTAGAAATAAATATGTGAAAATGTTTTACATTAAATATTAAAACACTAACCATATAATATTACTTCGTTTTTACGTATGAAAATGATTGATGCATGGAAACTTCTGTGTGCATGTATTAACTTAGATCATATATTAATAATTAGAAGTATCCCATCGCCGGAATGTTAATTAATCAACATGTAAGTTCAATTAATTAAACTAAAAAAAATAACATTATATGGTTATAAAACTAAAGTGTAGGTGCTAGTAAAACTTGAGGATTACTTGATTTTGATTGCTTTTGCCTTTGACTAAGGTACGGATTCCTGATTTTTATCTTATATTTGATTCCCGTTCATTTCTAGTTTTGATTCCTGTCATATGTAGTTAGTTTACTTTTGATTTTGTTATAAGTAGCTAGACCTCTTTATATCTCCGAAATTTATTACCCGAGCTCTCCCTATCTTGGGGTGACCAAGACGCGTTATTGTGGCATCAATAATGTGGCACCAACCGTGACGGTGAGCTAAGATCACAGCGTCTCTATAGGAGGACTCTGAATTTATATTGGCCATCCTGTTATTTTATTATTTCCTCAGAGGCGTATGGATCGATCCTAGGTTAGTCTTGTTATTTCTTGATGGATGGTTTTGTACTACTCCATTTAAGACTCTAGTGAATGGTTTGTATGTCTGCCCATACTCCATTTCACATTGGTTCACGGGCTCGCTACCTATGTTCCCTCTGTTTAGTTATTATATGATACGATTATTAGCTCGGGTTATGTTCTATTTGATATATGTAGTACATCATTTATTCGTTGTTATCATTATATATATTTATTTTTGTTATTTGTTATTCCATTCACTGAGCGTTATGCTCAGGCGTGCTTTTGTTTTCGTGCACGTCAGGTCAGCAGGGCCATCCGAGAGGGGAGTGAAGAGTGAAAATCTGCATAAAGAAGACTTTATTTTATTGATGTAACCAACTTTCTTTTCGGGTTTTAGACTAGTGTTATCTTTTTGGAAATTGGACTTGTAATGTTTATAATTATAAAATTATGTTTTGGACTTTTGATTACCGTGATAGTGACATGCCAGTCTTGTCGGGTTGGGGTGTTACATTTATGGTATTAGAGCCCAGGCTCTTTCCTGTAGAAACTTAAAATTTTTAAAATTAAAAATGTGAGGTAATGGGTGAACATGGGGTTTAGGTTCTAATATTCTGCTTAATCTATACCTACCTGCTTATGCGTAAATCTTGGTTTTCAGTTATCATGGCTCTAAATAGACGCAAAAACGACCGAAATGTTGGGAATAACTCTTCATCTGATACTCCTCTGGAAACTCTCGTTGCTAATGCCGTAAACGCAACTATTACAGGATTACTCCCTAATCTGATGACTCAGACCGCTCAAACAGTCGTTCAACAGATGCAACAAGCGAATTTCGGTGGAAACAATACAGGACCACCACCTAGTGGAAACAACACAGTACCACCTCCTTGCGGAAATGCAACAACACCTGTGGCTAAGATTCATGTTTGGCTTGAGCGCTTTATGAAGCAAAGACCAAGATCTTTTAGTGATGCTGCTACACCGATGGATGCTCGGAACTGGATAGCCCATGTGGAAAAGATTTTCGAGGTGCTAGGAGTTGGTGATTTATTTAAAACTAGGTTGGCTTCTTACAAACTAGAGGATGATGCTCTTGTTTGGTGGGAAGGGGTCAAACTTGCACATGGTGGAGAGGGTTATGCCGCTACCCTTCCTTGGGCTGACTTCCGCATTATATTCTTCCAAAAGTATTTCTCTGAAGTGGAACAAAATGAGTATGCACAAGAATATGCATCTATTGAGCAACAAGATGATGAACCTTGGCAAGAATTCATGGCTAGATTTTGTAGGCTGGCTAGTTTTCTTGGAGAAGCTGCAGGTAGCCCAGTGGTCCAAGCAGAAAAGTTGAAATGCGTAGTTCATGAGAGGACTCGAAGATGGATAGTGAGCCAAAAGTTTAACAACATCAATGAAGTGGCTGATGCCGTGAAAACACTTGACATGGAGAACAAGAAGAGGTTGGCTAAAGCTGAGGAGAGTCGTAAGAGAAATCGTGAAGGGAACCAAACCGCACATTCTGGGCAATCTTCGAATGAGAATCACAATACAGGTGATCGGAAAGCCAAATTCAACAAAAATAATAACCGCCAAGGAAATCAATGGAAACAAAAATAGCAGAATTCTAAGCCTGCCGAAAACCAAGGTCAAGATCAAGCCCCGTTGTGCACTACATGTGGGAAACGTCATTTTGGTGTCTGTCATCATGCTTCAGGAGCCTGTTTTAGATGTGGAAAGACCAGTCATTTACTGAAAGACTGTCCATACCCTGATAATAAGGAAAGGCCAGAAGTAACACTAAACAACCTACTAATGGAGGACGAGTGTTTGCCTTGAACGCAAAGGATGTTGCAAACACACCAGGTACGATTCTTGATATTTCTCACATATGTGAATCTGTCATATCTGAATAATCTAAAATTCTTACAATTCAAATTGTGCTTGTTATCTGTTTACTAAGTGTATCATTGTATCATAAATTCTTTAGGTATCGTTTCCGGTGCTCTCATGTTAGGCACTCGTGATATTCAAGTCCTTTTAATACCGGAGCAACACACTCTATAGTTTCTCATTCTTTTGTTAAACATCTAGCGATGACTCCCACGTTATTAAAATATACTCTGAATATTATGACTCCTATGGGAAACTCTGTTGTAATCTCTCACATGTATGAGGATTGTTTGATCTGAGTCGAATCGCTTATTCTTACAGCGGATCTGCTACCCATGCAAATGGAAGATTTTGGTGTTATCTGGGAATAGACTGGTTAACTCGGCATCATGTCACAATTGAGTGTCAGACTCGCCGCATTATGTTTGGAGATCCCCATCATCCTGAACTCATTTATTAGGGGACTAAACCTCGAAAAACTCTTCAACTATTTTCAGCACTTAAGGCTTGCAAATCCCTACTGCACGGCTGTGCATGATTCCTTACTTTAGTAAAAATTGTATCTTCTGAGGAGCCTAATATTTCTGATTATCCGATTGTTTACGACTTTCCGGATGTTTTTCCTCAAGAGTTACCTGGACTTCCACCGGATCGTGAGGTGGAATTCACTATTGATCTTATTCCCGGTGCTGAGCCGATTTCCAAGGCACCATATCGTATGGCACCACTTGAACTCAAGGAACTAAATAAGCAACTATAGAGTTATTAGATCTTGGATTTATTAGACCAAGTGTCTCGCCTTGGAGTGCACCGGTTCTGTTTGTGAAGAAGAAAGATGGAACTATGAGGCTTTGTATTGACTATCGGGAATTAAATAAGATCACTATTCGAAATCGTTACCCTTTACCTCGTATCGATGACTTATTTGACCAGCTTCAGGGTGTGAAGTGTTTCTCTAAAATTGATTTGAGGTCTGGGTATCATCAATTGAAGATTAAAGATTCTGACATCCCAAAATCAGCTTTTCGTACACGATATGGTCACTATGAATTCTTAGTTATGCCGTTTGGGTTAACTAATGCCCCAGCTATTTTCATGGACCTAATGAATCGAGTGTTCTGTGACTATTTGAATAAGTTTGTGATTGTTTTTATTGATGACATTCTGATATATTCTAAGAGTAAGGAGGAACATGAAAACCATCTTCGTATCGTGCTTGAAACTTTGCGTAAAAAGATACTTTATGCTAAGTTTTCAAAATGTGAATTCTAGTTAAGTCAAGTAGCCTTTCTGGGTCATGTGGTTTCTGCAGATGGTATTATGATGGACCTAGTGAAGATAGAGGCAATCACTAAATGGCCAAGACCTACTTCAGCCACAGAAGTCCAGAGTTTTCTAGGTCTTGCTGGTTACCATCGCAGATTTGTCGAAGGGTTCTCTGTTATTGCCCTACCCCTTACGCAACTGCTAAGGAAAGGGGTTAAATACTCTTGGAACTATGAGCGAGAGAAAAGTTTCGAAGAGCTTAAGAAGAGATTGGTGTCTGTCTCGATTCTTACACTTCCATCGGGTACGGGTGGATACCAGATTAATAGTGATGCCTCAAAGAAAGGGCTTGGATGTGTGTTGAGGCAACACGGAAAGGTCATTGCTTATGCTTCATGACAGTTGAAACCTTATGAGGTTAATTATCCTACGCATGACCTTGAGCTCGTTGTTGTGATTTTTGCGTTAAAGATCTGGCGACACTATCTTTATAGAGAGACTTGTGATATCTTCACCGATCATAAGAGTTTGAAGTATATTTTCATGCAGAAGGAATTAAACATGAGACAAAGGAGATGGTTAGATCTGTTGAAAGACTATGATGCCAACATTCAGTATCATCTAGGAAAGGCTAATGTAGTAGCTGATGCTCTTAGTCGGAAGAATCCGGGATGGTAGCCTCACTCCAGTTACAGCCTCAGATAATTAATGACCTTGAAAGACTGGGTATTGGCTTGCAAATTGGTAACAGTGACGCATATCTGGCCAGACTTCAGATTGAGCCAAACCTGGTATCTCAGATCAAAGAAGCACAGAAAGACGATGGTGAACTTTGGGCAATTAAGCAAAAGTTGGATGATGGACAACAGTCAGAATTCAGGACGGATTAGCATGGAATATTTTGGTATGACAAACGTTTGTGTGTGCCTAATGATTCTTCTCTTCGAGAATCGTTATTAGCCGAGGCACACAGTTCTCTGTTCACTATACATCCTGGATCTACTAAGATGTATCGTGATCTTCGTCAGAACTTCTGGTGGAATGGTATGAAGGAGGACGTGGCTAGATTTGTCAGTAGGTGTCTTACTTGTCAACAAGTCAAGATTGAGCATCAGAGAGCTAGTGGGTTGCTTCAGCCACTACCTATTCCTATATGGAAATGGGATGATATTTCCATGGATTTTGTAATAGGGTTGCCAAGAACATTTAAGAAGAATGATGCAATATGGGTTGTAGTTGACAGATTGTCAAAGTCGGCTCATTTTCTTCGAATTCAACAAGGATTCTCGATTAGCAAACTATCTAAAGTGTTTACACAAGAAATTATTAGACTTCATGGCACTCCGGTCTCTATCGTGTCTAACTGAGACCCGAGGTTCACCTCTCGCTTTTGGAAGGGTTTGCAAGCCGCGTGGGGTGCTAAATTGAGATTTAGTACGGCGTTCCATCCTTAGAAAGATTGTTAGTCAGAGCGTACTATTCAGACACTCGAAGACATACTTCGAGCTTGTGCCCTAGAATGGACCGGAAACTGGGATGAGTATTTATGTTTAGTTGAGTTTGCCTACAATAATAGTTGGCAAGCTAGCATTGGCATGGCACCTTTCGAGTTGTTATATGGTCGCAAATGCAGAGCGCCTATCTGTTGGGAAAAGGTTGGTGAAAAGGTTATTGAAGGACCTGAGTCAGTACAAATAACCAATAAGAAAGTTGCTTCTGCTCGAGAAAAGTTGAAGGAAGCTCAGGCCTAGATTCATCGGGCCATTTGAGATTTTAGAAAGAGTGGTGAAGTCTCCTACCGTTTAGCACTACCTCCTCAGTTATCACATGTGCATAATGTCTTTCATGTATCTCTTTTAAGGGGATACAATTATCATCCACTTCACATTGTGAATTATCCGCTTCATTTAATTCGTGAAGACTTATCATTCGAGGAGGAACCAGAAGCTATTCTTGATTGACAAGAATGCATCATGCGTAAGAAAACCATTGCTTTTGTTAAAATATTTTGGAAGAATCATTTTGAACGTGAAGCTACATGGGAAATGAAAGATACTATCCGTCCTCAATATCCCCATCTATTTGCATCTTAGTATTTTGTTTTTTTTTTGTGTATTTTCATTTAGTGTATTTTGACCATAAGTTGAAACTTTTCTTTTATTTGTTTCTGATTTTCAGACTAGCTGTTACACGTTTCTGTTTACCTTACTTGTTTCGTCCATGCATCTAAATGTTTACGAGTAATTCATTCACTCGTTAAAATTTGATCACTCCGTCTAAGTTATGTCATCAACTTCGTTCGATCCGTACCTAACAATTTCGTGGACGAAATTGTTTTAAGGGGGCAGAATTATAATACCCGTGATGGAAATAATAGTAAATTAATGATAATAATAATTCTTAACAATAATAATTTTTACGGATAATAAAAGAGATCCGAAAAGAATAAGTCAAATCAAAATTCTAACCGACATTTTTGACCTTCGATTTTTAAATCGAATCATCGTGATTGTGGGTTGTTTGACAAGTTAGTTTCCTTAGAAAAGAGGTTATCTCCTGCAACAAACTGAGCAAAGGAATTGGGATTTATTATCTCTTCTCAATCATAGCAGATCATTAGTTTATAACCCGTAAAACTTTTGATTTTTCTATGAAAACTTCAATAGCATAACTCCCCACCGTGCCATTCTCTTAATTACTGTTGAGCGAATAGCAACAACCATCATGAGCCACCTTTTCTCTACACCATCATCGTCAATCATTCTCGTCTACTAGTCACCGGTTACGAGAACTAGTGTGTTTTCGTTTTGTGCTCGCAACACAGGTAACCGAATCAAGCATACTTTCATTCGAAACCTTCATGTGACTTAAAACTTATATTTTGTTGTAATCCTGATTGAAATTGTTGTTTCGTTTGGCGATGTAATCAGCGTTTATTACTCACGGTGGACCTTGCCTCTTCCGGTTCGATTTCGTTGGACCACCAAACCATCAAACTCCTATTAAACCTGTGTGGGTTCCTGGATTCCATCCGCTTAATAGTGAGCGTACTTTCCCGTTGCAGTCATCATTTCGCCAATTGTTTTGGTTCAACTACTAAGGTGATAACTCTAACCGCCTCTTGAATAGTTGAACGTGACTCTACAATAATTAGTTCCGGCGTGATTAAAATTTCATGATGGCAAATTTATATTTGAAAGGAAAACTAGACGAACGACGTATATAAAATATTTGAACTATAGTATTAACTTATATCTCTTGGCTTAACTATTCATCACCACATACCAAAACCAATCAATAGTTCACATTATTTATAATTGGTATGCTGGTATTATATATATATATATATATATATATATATATATATATATATATATATAGTTCTACTCGTGGGCTCAGTTCACTCTTAAACAAGTAAATGGAATAAATGTCCTCAATTTAAAGAATGGTAAATGACTACTAAATTATATTATGAGAAAATTTTCAATTGATTAAGTGGTTGTTGTTAATTTGTATGTATGTAAACATACGTGATGGTAAATTTAGTTTAAAAAAATACCTTTGATGTCATAATAAAATTCCAGGTGAAAATGTTTTACATTAAATATTAAAACACTAACCATATAATATTACTTCGTTTTTACGTATGAAAATGATTGATGCATGGAAACTTCTGTGTGCATGTATTAACTTAGATCGTATATTAACAAATAGAAGTATCCCATCGCTAGAACGTTAATTAATCAACATGTAAGTTCAATTAATTAAACTTCAAAAAAAATACCAATATATGGTTATAAAACTAAAGTGTAGGTGCTAGTAAAACTTGAGGATTACTTGATTTTGGTTGCTTTTGCCTTTGACTACGGTATGGATTTCTGATTTTTGTCTTATATTTGATTCCTGTTCATTTCTAGTTTTGATTCCTGTCATATGTAGTTAGTTTACTTTTGATTTTGTTATAAGTAGCTAGACTACTTTATATCTCCGAAATTTGTGACCCGAGCTCTCCCTATCTTGGGGGTGACCAAGACGCGTTATTGCGGCATCAATAACGTGGCACCAACCGTGACGGTGAGCTGAGATCACGACGTCTCTATATGAGGACTCTGAATTTATATTGGCCATCCTGTTATTTTATTATTTCCTCAGAGGCATATGGATTGATCCTAGGTTATGTCACACTCCTACTAAGAGCGGAAACAAGATGTAACGAGACGGGAATCGTCATAACACATGGTAAGCGATAGAGATGCAATATAATAATGATAGCAAGCGTGTCATGACGACACCCGACAACAAGGGGACTTGTGTCGTGTATAGTCAGTGTTCACGACAACAAAGGGACTTGTGTCGTGTATAGTCAGTGTTCACGACAACATAGCCATAAGCATTCGCAACCAAATGATCACACAAATACGGATATCAACATTGTAATGTATTTGTCCCACAACCCGGGAACAAATAACAAAAGAGTAATGGTTGATTTAAAACAGACTACATCAAGAGTTTTCACAATGACAAGTTTATCCCGAAAATGCATCCTAGGGTCTCCACTAAGGCAGCACACCTAGATCTTCAGCTAGCATGATCACCTGAAAAGGTATGCTCAAAATGTTCAACAAAATTGTTGGTGAGCTCGCAGGTTTAAAAGTAAATAAGTAATTGATGCTGTATAAAGTTGTTGCAGAATACCGTGCATACAGTTATAAGTAAGCAAAATCACATGACAAGAGCTTTACAACCAAACCTAATGACATACACAAAGAATCTTGTCGGAATATATTCACCCAAGGCCCGTTCCTGGCATCTGTTAGTACTAACTACTATACCAACACGAGGGTGGGGGTGTCAACCCAAGTAGTACTACCAATACCTATCCGTCGGTTTCCACACTAGAATTAAATGGTTGTAAGAAAGAACCACAAAGCAGACTCACGCATGTATCAGATAAGTACTCACAAAATGCTAGCACGTTGATTCCAAGTATCTAAATTGTATGTATGTTGTACAGCATGAAAAGTGGGTGAGCATACTTTTCCCCCAAGTTTGTAAATGATTGAAAAGTTGTATAAACATGAAAAGGGGCCATGAAACTCACATGTTAAGTGGTAAGTATGAATGATCAAAGTTCCAACAGTTGTATGCAATGAACAGTCAAACACATATTGACAGTTATTGTTAAGCATTAATGACGTGTATAAAACATATAGTAATGTTTGGTTGGTTTGGGTTGTATCGGTTCGGTCGCGGGTAACACACACAAGCAGACACATGTATCAGACCTTATGTAGATCCAAGTATTAAGAGTAGTCGTCATTGCTAATGACATCCGTATAAAGATCCCATTGTTATAAAAGATAGTACTTGTTAAATATTTGTAGTCCCAAATGGATTGTCGATAATTGTAAAAAGTTAGGTTGATTTAAATTGAAATAGTATGTGCATGTTGATAGCGTTGACTTTAATCTTTGTGGTCAAGCAATGACACTTTTACTGATGTTACCTCATCATCACACGCCATTCAAGAAGGAAATTCACACACACGGCACCATCAGTCACACAACAAGACCATACGCTCGACTCAACACTCCATTCGTACGAATCAACTTCAATCGTACGAATCAGCATCATTGGCACGATTGAACCTTCATTCGTACGACTGGCATTCAGTCGTACCACACAACACCCAATCGCACGACTTAACCTCCATACGCACGAATCAACCTTCATTCGTACGAATCAGCTTCATTCGTACGACTGAACCTTCATTCGTATGATTGGCCTTAAGTCGTGTGATACACGCACAGTCGCATGCATTCATTCGGTCGTAGGACTCAATCGCACACCACATTCATCCGCATTGACTCAATCGCACATACATTCATCCGCATTGACTCAATCGCAAACAACATTCATCCGCATTGACTCAATCGCACACAACATTCATCCGCATCGACTCAATCGCACATAACATTCGATCGCACGGCTCAGTCCCATGACATTCCTAGTCGCATGACTCAGTCGCCCGAATGACCCAATAGCATGACTCAGTAGCACGACTCACCCAGTCGCACGACTCAGTTGCATGACAGACCCAGTCGCCTGAACTGTAGGTTCGCGACTGCTGGAGTGCAAAGCAGCCTTTGGCTACCTCGAGCACGGGTTTTACACAACAAGGACTTCCAGAGTCATACAACAAACACACACAAACAAGAAGCACACTCAGAAAGACACCACACGCCCCACACGACCTCTTGTGTTCGGGTTGACTTGAACAACCAAAACCCTAGAAATTGACAGCAGTAAAACGAGCAAGAAATGGACAACTAAGGTCGTTTACCTTCAAGGATGGAGTAGACTAGGTTGTAGATGACGTCTAGACGACGAAAACGAGACCAAATGGAGCGTTTTTAGTGCAAAAGTGAAGAAGAGAGGTGGTGAAGAAGAAAATGGAGGAGAAGTGAAGAAGATAAAGAAAATGGCTGGGAAAGGGGGTTTTTATACCCATCCCAAGTTTGCAAAATGTCAGTTTTAGTCCCTGCACTTAGCCCCCGAGTTTTCAAAGTTTGTTTCGGTTGAAAACGACTTTAAGCGTGTTTGTTATATTAATGTTAAAGTGTGTTTAATGGTAATTGATAACTTAGTTTTATTAATGACAATGGTTATAATTAAAAATGATATATTTGGTGATAATGGTGATGAATTTATAAAAGGTTTAGGTTTAGCATACGTTCACGAAGGAAGTACAGGCACAAGGGTAATAAAGCAAACATGATTTCTATAACAGGAGTTCATGAAGAAGAGGAAGAATAATCAAGTATAATTCGATGGTTAATTATGTTAATTGACAGACCTTAAGGTGACGGATGTCACAGGTTAGTCCTGTTATTTCTTCATGGATGGTTTTATACTACTCCATTTAGGACTCTGGTGAATGGTTTGTATGTCTGCCTATACTCCATTTCACATTGGTTCATGGCTCGCTACCTGTGTTCCCTCTGTTCAGTTATTATATGATACGATTATTAGCTCGGGTTATGTTCTGTTTGATATATGTATTACATCATTTATTCATTGTTATCATCATATCTATTTATTTTTGTTATATGTTATTCCGTTCACTGAGCGTTATGCTCAGGCGTGCTTTTTTTTTTCGTGCACGTCAACTCAGCAGGGCCATCCGGAGGGCAGTGAAGAGTGAATATCTGCATAAGAAGACTTTATTTTATTGATGTAACCACTTTCTTTTCAGGTTTTAGACTAGTGTTATCTTTTTGGAAATTGGACTTGTAATCTTTATTAATTATGAAATTATGTTTTGGACTTTTGATTACCGTGATAGTGACACGTCAGTCTTGTCGGGTTGGGGTGTTACACAATCAGTCCTCATTGAATGAGTGTGAAACATCAACTGGACCAAGTGTTTAAAATCTTAAGCCAAACCTCTCAAATTAGGATTTATCCATGCAGTTGGATGTAATTCCAAGGCTTAGGATTCATAACACTCATCCAGCTGAAAACATCATTCGAAATATCTCTGAAGGTGTGAGAACAAAGGGACAATCTCACAATGGGAATGTCTTCTTGTACTCATGCTTTTTGTCTCAGATTGAACCCAAGAAGGTAGAAGATGCCATGAAAGATATTAGCTGCATTGAATCAATGCAAGAGGAATTGCTTCAATTCAAAAGACAAAAGGTTTGGAACTTTTGTCCACTACCATCTGGTCAAGTACCTATAGGAACCAAATGGGTTTTCAGAAACAAAAGAGATAATAAAGGCTTGATCATCAAGAATAAGGCAAGACCGGTAGTTCAAGGATACACTCAAGAGGAAGGAATCGATTCACCTGATGTTTTTGCATCTGTTGCAAGACTTTAGGCAGTTTGGATCTTCCTTGCCTATGCTGCTTCTAAGAATTTTACTGTCTACCAGCTTGATGTCAAGTGTCTCTTTCAATATGAGGATATAGATAGGGATGTCTATATGTGCCAACCTCTAGGATTTGAAGACCCACAACACCCCAACTATGTGTGCAAACTGGATAAAGCTCTATATGGGCTACACCAAGCACCTATGTTGTGGCATGAGACTCTGTCTTAGTTTCTTTCGAAGAATGGCTACACTAGAGGTACCATTGATAAGACTCTTTTCATAAGGAAGTCCGGGAAAACATATTGCTCGTCTAGGTCTATGTTGATGATATCATATTTGGTTCTTCAAATGACCAAATGTGTAAAGACTTTGAGAGCATTATGAAGAAAACGTTTGAAAAGAGTTCCATGGGAAAAATGGACTTTTTCCTTGGAATTCAGGTGAAGCAAATGAAGGGAGGGTTCTTTATCAATCAATCTAAGTATATAAATGACATCTTAGAAAGATTTGAGACGAAAGATTGTAAATCAGCCAATACATCTATTTCCAAAAACCACAATCTTTGGCCTGACTTTAAGGGGGAGGAAACTAATCAACATTAGTATAGAGCAATTATTGGGTCTCTGATGTACCTCACATCAAGCAGGCATGATATTATGTTTGCTACATGCATCTGTGTAAGATATCAGGCTGCTCCAAAGGTGTCTCACCTAGTTCTGCCAAGAGAATTCTTAGATACCTCAAAGGAACACCAAAGCTTGGTCTCTAGTATCCTAAAAAATCCAACTTCAATCTCTATGGCTATACTGATAGTGACTATGGTGGCTGCAACATCAACAAAAAATTCATATCAGAAGGATGTCAATTTCTTGGTGGAAGGATAATCTCATGGCAATGCAAGAAGCAATATTATGTCTCAACATCTACTTCCGAAGCTGAATACATTGTTGTTGCAAGTTGTTGTGCTTAGCTGCTCTGGATTCAAAATTAGATAGTAGACTATGGATTCAACTTCATGAGCACTCCTATCCATATTGACAACAAGAGTGCAATCTCCATTATTGAAAATCTGGTTAAGCACTCCAAGACAAAGCATACTGACATCAGGTACCATTTCATTAGAGATATTCATGAGAAAAACTTGATTAAATTAGTCAAAGTTGACTTAAATGAATAATATGCTGATTTGTTCACCAAAGCTTTTGATGAACAAAGATTTAAGTATCTCATTACGGCTATTGGGATGATAAACATTGACTAATGTATCTCATTTAAAAAAACATTTTTAAAATATGTCTTGTCTTCTATCAAATACAATCTAAGCCCTGTTACAAGAGGTTATTCTTCAAAATTGACTAAGTGTGAGTATTTCCAAAGAGAAAATTACCCTCGAAAGAATCTTCATTATCTTCCGAAGGCAATATCCTCAGTTCAATCTTATCTTCCGAAGAGTTTTTGGTCTCGGAAGTATATCTTCACTACTTCCGAAGCTTGAACACTTCTTCATTCGGAAGAGATTCTTACTCTTGGAAGTAAATTTATTTACCTCCGGAAGTAAGTTTTGACTTCGAAAGAGAAAATCCTTTGGAAATACTTTTACTTCGGAAGAAGACTTTACTCTGTAACGGAAACCTTTAGGCGCCACACTGTAAAAAGCAAAGATTTTATCCATGATGTTAGAATCTTTAATTGTTAGGGTTAGGACCATGTACGTATGGAGTACTAACGGATTTTGCGTTTAACAAGATCAAATAGTGCGGAATCCTATTTGATTGGCGATTCAATCAGTGCGAACGATAACCCGATCGATATAAGAATGAACTAAACATTAAGAAGAAGTAGGATCGATCAGGAACGAACAATGAAGTTGGACAGGCTGTTTGGGACGCTCTGGACGGCTAGGATTTATGTGTATTCGAAGTATCTCTCAAAGTGTTTTTTCATGAATTAAGTGGTATTTATAGGTATATAGTTTCCATTCGTACAACTGAACCATTAGCATGGTTCAGTCGTGTGACTAACTCATGCGATTGAGTCATACGCACGATGGAAGGTTCAGTCGTGTGACTAAGTCAATCTTATGTCTCAATCATATGACTGATCCAGTCTCCTGGTTCAGTCGTGCGACGGGTCCATTAGCATGATATATTAATGCGTATGGTCCATAAGTATGGTCCATTAGCATGAATAATCACCCGACTAGGTTGAACACATTACTCAATTATTATTGACTTAGAATTGTGTACACAGCCTCAAACCTATATAAGAAGTTCATACATATGAATCAAGATAATAAACATCAAGCATATATCATATTTCATTACTTCATCACAGTACACATATGTAAGACATGACAGACTTTTACATTTAAGCATATAAACTAGGAACATCATGTATCTACAAACTCCCCCTTGGACCTAGTTTACATTATTGTCTAACATTCTTCACATGCTCTTGAAATTTCTTGTACTTCGCTTCTCTGGTGACTACTGCATGTATCTCAAATGCAAAGTAGAGCCTTATAACATGTTGGAATTGAAGAGGTTGTACCATGTCTTGCGTGTCATAGAACATTGGCCACTTGTATAAAGTGTAAACATCATCAGCAGACAAGTTAGTAAGCCACTTGGGTCAAATACCCTGATAGTCTTTATCTTCCCATCTCTGTTCAGAACTAAGACCACTTCCCCTGTCCTCCAATCATAATACCACCATTTGAATTGTGGAGTGAAGTCCTGAGGCATTTCTCGTAATTGAATCTTGGATATTGTGCGTGGGGGACTCCACTTTAACACTACTTTAGGCTTTCCAGATATAGGATCAACTTTGGACTTATGAATAAACCTCTTAGGTTGTTGAGATCTGAAGTTTACCCATTTGGTGTGGTATTCTTTCTTCAATGCAGCCAGAACATCCTGACATCTTTCTTGAGTTGGCATATAACAGATTGAAGTATGCCAGTCGGTAAGCTCAAAACCAGGAAGAGTCTTCAGATCATGTGGATATCTGAATTACTCAATCCCTTTATCCCTTTTAACATCATAGACTTCCAGGTCTTTAAAATATACCCATGCGATATTTTGCTTGACACTTTTTGATGTCTTTTGACAATGTAAAGCTGGTGTAGGCATTTTGCTTTGGGGTTGTGTGTTCGACTTTCATCTCAGCAAAACAAGCTACCCATTCAGCTTTTTAATATCAACATTTGCATCTGAAGCTTGGGTTGTACTTTCATCTTTCTCTTTTTCATTTTCTATCTCCTCCAACTTATCAAAAGTATCACTGCCAAATGTTTCACCCAAGTTGGGGATAACATTTCCCTCAGGGTTAGTGTACTGTGGATAGTAATCTGCAGTGCCATCCTCTATCTCTATTTCATCCACATCCTGTAGCTCCTTATCACTTAAGACATCAACTTCCGGAGCATCTTTGACTAGCTCATCTAGATTCAGTCTAAACATCTTAGCGATTTGCTCGTCAGTCAGGTCATGGATGATCTCTCCTTCTTCAGGAGTATAGCTCATAGACCTTCTTACAATCCCTTGCAAGTTCTCTTATGCTTTTCTCCAAGTTCTTCTGTCTTTCTTTTGCTGTTGCTCTTGTGGCTTGCAATTGTTCCAATATTGAAACCAATCAGACTGACTTTACCAAACTATAGATGAACCAGGAGCTTATTTTTAACTTCAAGGTCATCACATTCTTCTAGGATCTTTAGTACTTCTTCAGCAAGCTTTTGGCTCTATTGTGGATCAATCTGTTGTCCTTAAGCTTGGAAGATCTTTCTCTGAGTAGAACACATGTTAGGATCACAACCAATCGGTAATATAAGTGAAACAAAATTTGAGCAGAGTATGTGTGTGTATGGGTGATTTCAGAGAGTTTTGAAGGGTGGTAAGGGTTACGACCGACTGAACCCCTTATTTATACTGTTGTTAAATTCAGTCATGTGCTAGACCCACACACATGCTTCATTGGTGCGATTAGGGTTTCAGTCGTGCGACTGGCTCGTACTCATTCTTCCATTTGTACGATTGGTTTAGTCTTGTGGTCCAATCGCATGGTTGTCTCATACTCATGGTCCAATCGTGTAACTGGCTTATATGTATGGTTCAAACGTACGATTGGCTCATCCTTATGATTCAATCGTGCGATTGGCTCATACTTATGAGTTTGACCTTATACATTTTCAAACACTTAAACTTTTACCTTTTGATATATAACATTATGACCTTTGATCATCTCAAACATGACTCTTTTAATTTAACATCATTTGATCACCTCAGACGTGATCCTTTTCGTTTAAAACTGATTGTCACCTTAGACGTGACCCCTTTTAGTGAGTGATTCACAAAATTCATCTAGTTGTATAGTCTGACATCTACGCAAACAAAAGACTAGAAAATAGATAACAAACTAAAATATAAAAGAAAACAAGACATATTTTTGTCATTTTGGGTTTGAGAAGGATGGAAACCTTTTAGACTACATCTAACCAATTTTACTTCTTGAGCAGAACAGTTTCAAGTTAATTTGATCATTTTTGGAAAGATTCATTATGGAATCATACATGTATATAATAATCATTTGGAACCCCTTTTAATATGCACTTGATGCTAGATTCATGTTTTGTCCAAGAGTCAATAACACTTTCAAGAAGTCATACTAGAGCTATAAGATGCACATAATGATTTTGATGGTCAAGAGTTACAACCATGATGATTGTCAGTATATTTGTCCACTTAAATCCATACACAGATTTTTGATGCATAGTGGTGATGAGTTAGGTTTAATTATTTCAATAAGCATTTGTGGATCCCACACTTATATGGTAATCAATATTCCTCAGGAGATTTTTGAGCGGTCTATAGGTATTTTACAAGAAGAAACTATTCTAAGAGCTTTCAAAGAGATGCCAAGCCTCAAGTCAGTGCCATCGCACAGCAGAGAGGCGCAAACACAATGAATTCTAGAATATTTAGGTTATATTTATCCTCAGGTTAGACACAATCTATCTTCTTGTTAGAGCATTTGTTTCTTTTGCACAAAATGCACCAATGACATTAGTCATTAGCTTGATTGCTTTTAGCAGTTTTTCATGTGCTTGCTCATTTTTATGGTCATCCGCACACATTTGTGCCGTTTATTTTGCTCGTCACCCCTTATTGGAGATGCATTGATTGTGTTAACCAGGGATAAGATGAGAACCCACAACATGTTGAACAAGTTAGTTTAAATTTTAATTCACCAATGAAGTCTACTCATCTATTGTGTTAATCTACCGATACATCATATAATAAACTAGCAACCTCTAGGTCTACTTTCTCTATGTTATCTCAGTAGCATACTAGTTTTATTATCATCTTTCTTTTGTTGTGCTTAGACTTCTCAGACTTGTGATTTGAATTTAGTATTTTGAGCAAATTAGTTTTGAAGTTCCAACCAATTTTTCCTTATGTACTATCATTTTCTATAAACTTTGAATCATAATCACAGATTTAATTTCATTTCTTTCAGCTAAACTGCCCTCCCCCCTCGTTTTTTTAAGTAATTAAATACTACAATGAATTAAATACTAAACTAAAACTATTCTCTCCCTAAAATTCTAAAACCGAAAATCTTTTTGTGTTTTTGGATTTTAATAGACAGGAAAATAAAATAAAATAAAAGAAAATAACTAATAAACTAAGACACTAATTGTCGGACTAAGAACTGTCGTCTTCTTGAATCACGTCACTTTTCTTTTTCATGCCATTAACCTCTAAAAGATATAAAAACCATGGTTTGTCAAATGCTTTTGTATAAAGGTCGGCGCATTTAAAATCAGTATTAATTTTAACAACAACGATTAAATGCTTTTCAAAATAGTCACGTATAAAGTGATATTTAATACCGATGTGTTTTGTTTTAGGGTGTTGGACCGGATTTTTGGTGACAACAATTGAAGCAGAATTATCAACTAAAATAGGGGTGTTAGTAAATTTCAAACCGTAGTCGCGCATTTTGTTAGGACCATTTAGGTACGGAGTACTAACTGATTTACATGTATACCAAACCAAATAGTGCAGAATCCTATTTGATTGGCGACCCAATTAGGGAGAATGCTAGTATAATCAATCTAAGAATGAATCAAAACATTAAGAATGATGGTAAGATAATTAACTGCGATCTATGAACTTGGACCAGGTTTTCTTGGGTCTCTAGATGGCTAGGGTACGATTGTGTGCGTAGGGATTTAAATTGTTGTGTTTTTCCACGAATTAAGTGGTATTTATAGGTTAGGGTTTTCCATTCGTGCGACTAAACCATTTGCATGGTTGAGTCATGCGACTGAAGCATGCGGTTGATCCATTCGCACGACTGAAGATCCAGTCGTGCAACTGAGTCAATCTCATGTTACAATCATACGACTGATCCAGTCTCCTGGTTCAATCGTGCGACTGGTTCATTAGCATGAAGTATTCATGCGTATGGTCCATTAGCATGGTCCATTCGCATGAGAACTTCACACGATTAAGTTTAAGCACGTTTCTCAATCATTATTGACTAAGAACTATGTAAACAACCACAAACCTATATAGTTAGTTCAATATGCGTTATCACACAATAAACAATGGAATATTAAACATTATAAGCATCACAAACACATTACATTTCATTCATACCCATTCAATTACATATACGCAAGACATGAAATACATTTTACATTTGAGCTCCTAAACCAGGTACACATGTATCTATAAACTCCCCCATGGACCTAGTTTACTCTATTGTCTAACATTCTTCATCAGCTCTTCAAACTTCTTGTACTTCTCCTCTCTTGTAGCTCTAGCATGTATCTCAAATGCGAAACAGAGCCTTATAACATTTTGGAATTGGAGGGCTTGTACAATGTCTTGCAAATCATAAAACAATGGCCACTTGTACAATGTGTATACATCATCAGCAGACAAGTTTGTTAGCCACATTGGGTCAAATACCTTAATAGTATCCATTTGGCCCTCTTTTTGTAAGACTATAACAGATTCATCTATTCTCCAATCATAGTACCACCACTTATAGTGTGGAGTGAAGTCCTGTGGCATTTCCCTTAGAGGGATTCTTGACATTGTGCGTGGAGGACTCCACTTCAGCACTATCTTTGGCTTTCCAGTAATGGCATCAACTTCAGACCGTCTGATGTACCTCGTCAGTTGTTGAGGTTTGAATTTGACCCACCTGGTGTGGTACTCTTTCTGCAATGCAGCCTCAAACCAGCCTGACATTTACCTTGGGTTAGCATATAGCAACTTCAGTTTGGACAGCTGGTTGAGCTCAAAACCAAGGAGAGTCTTCAGATCATGTGGGAATCTAAAGTACTCGATTCCCTTCTCCCTTTTGATAGCATAGACATTTAGATCCTCAAAATATTCCCACGCTATAATATTTCCCGACACCTTTAGATGCTTCTTCACTTTGTAGAGCTTGGTGCAGGCACTCAGCTTTGGAGCAGGGCGTTGGGCTGGATTTGTGCAAAACATGCCGCCCATTCAGCCTTTTTGATGTTGACATTGGCGTCTTAGGCTTGGGCTTGATCCTTATTCTTCTCAGACTCTTGCTCCATCTGATCCAGTTTTTCAAACGTATCACTAACAAGAGTATCACCCAGATTGGGGACTACATTTCCCTCTTTGTCAACATACTCTGGATAGTGCTCCGCAGTGATGTCCTCGATCTCGATCTCATCAATGTCATTCAGCTCATCGTCACTGGTAACTTCAAAAGTTGAAGCGTCCTTGACAATCTCGTCCAGATTGAGCCGAACATCTCAGCAAGTTGCACATTAGTAAGGTCATGAATTATTTCTCCTTCTTCGGGAGTATAACTCACAGACCTCCTGACAATCCCTTGCAAATCAAGAATCATTGTAAGTTGAGACTTGATTTGCTAAAGGGGAGTAATATCATACTCATCTTGCTGAAATGATTGATCTGCTTGATTTAAACATGTAACACAACAATTGTTAGTAATTAATCAAGACAATCAAACATTTGATAAAGATGCATAAACATTAATTACATAATATTAATACATTGTTCAATTACAAAAGTTTTCAAGTACATAAATGTCTAATCATTACTTTTGCCCTGAATAACAGGCACGTCAGTAGGTGGGGTAGATGATGAGGCTCCTTGGTCTTGACTTCTCTTGGTGCGTCTCTCTTGACCTTGAGCTGAGGTAGGTGCAGCTGCACCTCCTTCTTCATCATCATCATACTGCATTTCCTTTGTCTCTTCATCATCACTATCCTCGTCATCATCACTATCATCATCTTCACCATCACCATCATCATCTTCTCTGATCTTCAGAGGCTCAATCCCTTCAACTTGAGCATGATAGACCTATTAGATGTCTCTAACTCCTCAATCTTCTTTGTTGATTGTACTTTATGCTCCTTAAGTTGGACTATTTCCTGAGCTTGCTGGGAGATCTGCTCTGCTTGTGTAGCAGTGAGCTCCACAAGCTATCGTAGCTGGCTAGTCTTCTCATCATCAGCAGCCAATAGCTTTAGCACCATACGGTTCACTGCTGACAACTGTTCCTCTACCCACTGGGAGGTAGAGATGATCCTATGGGAAATGTTGGGTGGAATGATGGTCCGGCTTGGTGGCTGGTGGTGGTAGTGGTGGCTATGGTGAATATGGGTGGTGAAGGGTAGGCTGTAGTGGTGCTTGTGGTGCTTGTGGATGGTAGTATATGAGTGGGTGGTGGTTGGTAGGATGTAGTGGTGGTGGATGGGAGTGTGGTAGTGGTAGGTGGTGTGGTAGTGGTGGGTGGTGTGGTAGTGGTGGTGGTAGCAATAGTGGATGAGGTGGTGGTTGTGGCAGTAGTAGAGGTTAATGTAAACTTTAGCCTCTTCCCCTTCTTGCCATAGGGGTGAGCCATTCTCTTCCGCCTCGTGTCTTTAGAAATTGTGGCTCCCCCTTAGTTGTTGGACCGGTCCGGGGTATATGATGGATCTATATCAGCAGCAACAACATCCCCGGACTCCCCGTGGCCTCCACCAACCGCCCTAATACCTCTCTCTGTGGCTATGACCCGGCTCCCTACCGTTCGCACAAGAGACTCTTCATCAGACTCCTCCTCTTCTTCCATCTAGAAATCAGGGTGAATAGGAGCTGGTTCAGGTCCACCCTGACCATCCCCTCCCTAATCAGCATCATGATCATCACCATCGGAGTCATCGGAGGGTAGAGCAATCTGCTCAACGTCCGAGTCACTATCATTGTGACGCCACTTTCGCCGAGCTGGCACCACGTAGTCTTGTCTGGCCAAGTGCCCAAACAACCTCTTTACAGGGGGCTTTACCTGCTTGCCCTTGTAAACATTCATTCTTCCAAGAGTGGTGTCATCCATGATCTCGAGAGAGACAACATCATGACTCTCCTTAGGCAGCGAAGGAAGCTTCTCGTCAATGATCATCTGTAGGAATCTCGGGTACATGCAGAAGCCTTCCTTGCCTTTGGCCTCTAAGTTCTCGATCAAGTAGGAGAAAATCATGTTGGAGAAGCTGAAGGGGTGATTCAACACTAGTGCCACGTAGGCATTCTAGATTTGGTTTGATAGATCATCAAATCCACCCCTTCATGAAGCAATGCACTTTAGAATGACATGAGCTAGGTACTTGAACTGGGGACACAGGTTGCTTTTATTTAGCACACCTGTGTTGATGTCCTCAGAGTACCTCATCCATAGAAAGCATCCCCTCATGGTAAAAGGATGTAGCCTGGTTGGGTAGGTAGCATCATCTCCCAAATCCAGTACGTGTCTCAGGTGGGCTGCTATGACCTCAATCTCCTGGCCAAAAATGGTGCTACGTATACAGTAGGGTTCAGTCGATCGGTCAATAGATGCACCTTCCCAAAAGGCCTTCTGTATAGACCGATAGGGTGTGCATGGTGCAGATATCGCTCTATAGATCCTCGATCTCCTCATAAAAGCGATAATACTAGCAAACTCGGCAGCATTCCGAGTGGTGGCATCCAAGTGAGCACAAATGTTATGCTTTGCGTTGATGATCCACCTATCTTCCATGATTCTGTAACACAAGACACAGAAACATTAGATCTACACATCACAGAAACCATTGCAACTTAAACTATTTGAGATCAGTCTGGTTTAATCGTGCGATTGAACCATACGACTGAGTTCTGTCGGTTGATTTAGTATGCGACTGACCTCAATCAGGCGACTTATTATGCGACTGAGTTTAGTCGGGCGATTGAGCTTGCACATGAGTTTAGTTGGGTGACTGAGCTCATACGCCTTGTTCATTCGACCGACTGAGTCATTCGCCCAGTTCAATCGTGCGATTGAAGTTCATTCAGAGTGACCAATCGCATACATCTCTGTTCGACACATTTAACCAGAATCTAAGTCAATTCTTGCAGTTCAATGTTGTGTGTAGGTTCTTTAGACTCGCAGGACTCTCAATTGTTGCTGTATGCCTTTCATTTTACCCAGTTTTTACTTTTATTTGGTCTGTTTGAAAGTCAACACTCTTTTCTTGATTTTAATCGATTTAGGCCAGTTACGGTTTGTTTTCCTTGTGCATTTAGTGCGATTTGGGTCGCAAATTACCTGCAGATGAAGTATGAACTTGTCAGTAACTAAATGGTGTGGAGAAATCAATCTAACCAAAGTTGGGCAGAGTGTCTCTACTTTCAGGAGATTTTAGGGCGATTGAGGTGTGATGATCATAAACGACTGATTTTAGCCCTATTTATATTGAATCTGGTTTCAATCGGGCGACTGGATCCATTCGCCCTTTTTCAATCGTGCGATTGGAGGTTAGTCGTGCGATTGGCTCAGTTGGTCATATTCAATCAGCTGACTGGGTTTCAGTCGGGCGACTAACTCATTCGGTCAACCCCATTTAGGCGATTGGCTCATTCTTGTAAGCCAGTCTTGTAAATGGTTCATACTCATTCTCCATTCGGGTGACTAGTTCATAAGTATGGTCCAATCGTACGACTGGTCCATACTCATGGTCCAGTCGTGCGAATGGCTCCTACTTATGATTTTGACTTTATGACCATTCATTCACTTATTCCTTTTTCTTATTGATACGAAATTTTGACCAGTGATCATCTCAGACATGACCATTTTAATTTAGAAAACTATTTATCACCTCAGACGTGATCCCTTTTAAAACAATTTGTCACCTCAGACGTGACCCTTTTAGTGAGTGATTCCCAGATTGACTTTCGATGCGTAGTCCGACATTTAACTAATAAATGAACTGAAGTTAACTAGATTAAACAACTATAATAAAACAAAACTAAAACATATTTTTGTAATTTTGTGTGAGGTTGAAATCCTAAGATAGATATCTAGCAGATTTATTCTTCGAACAGTACAACTTCAAGTTATTTTGACCATAGCTGGAACGATTCATTATGTAATCATACAGGTATATCAAATCATTCAGGACATGTTACCAAAACCTTTTGATGCTAGATTCTTGTTTTCATCGAGAGTCATTAGCAAGTCTAGGAAATCATACTAGCGCTACAAGATGCACACAATGGTTTGGACTTTCAAGAGTTGCAACCATGATGATTGTCAGTATACTTGTCCTTTTAAATCCATACATAGACTTTTGACATAGATTGGTGATGATTTAAGGTTTAATTATTTCAACAAGCATTTGTGGATCCCACGCTTATATGGTAATCAACGTTTCTCAGGAGATTTTTGAACGGTCTACGGGTAGTGTTCAAGAACAAACTATTATAGAGCTTTCATAGAGATGCTAAGCCTCAGGATAGTGCCACCGCACAGTAGAGAGGTGCAACCAACAATGAATTCTAGAATATTTAGGTTATGCTTATCCTCATGTCAGTGCCACCGCACAACAGAGAGGCACACAACCTATCTTCTTGTTTGAGCAATTTTACTCTTTTTGCACAGATCGCACCAACAACATAGGTTATTAGTTTGATTTCTTTTTGCATTTTTTATGTGCTTTGCTCATTTTATGGTCATCCGCACACATTTATGGCGTTTATTTTGCTCGTCAGCCCATATTGGAACTTTGTTGATTGTGTTAACCAGGGATAAGATGATAACCTATACTTGTTGAACAACTTAGATTAAACTTGACATCACCAACGAGGTCTACTTATCTATTGTGTTAAATCTACCAACACATCATCAAATGGTCTAACAACCTCTAGGTCTACTTTCTCCGTGTTACCTTAGTAGTAGCTAGTTTTACTATTATTTTTCCTTTAATTTTTGCTTAGACTTCTCAGACTTATACTTCAAATTTTGCATTTTAACAATTTTTTCTTTTAAAGTCCCAAACTATTTGTTATTGGTACTATCATTTTCTATAGTTATTGAATCAGTATCACAGAAACGATCTCATTTCTCTTAGCTAGACTGTCCTCCTCCCTCGCTTTTTTATGTATTGAAATTGAAACAACTGAATTTAATATTAACTTAACCTATTCTCCCCTTAAAATTCTAAAACCGAAAATGTTTTGTGTTTAGAATTTTAATAGGCGAAGAAGTAAAATAAAATAAAATGAAAGTAAAATAAAATAAAAATTGACTCAACACGTCGGACTATGCATGTTCATCGTCTGGAATCACTTCACATTTCTTTTTAACTCCGTTGACCTCTAACAGATATAAAAAATGTTGTTTATCAAAAGCTTTTGTATAGAGGTCAGCGCGTTGGAAATCCGTATTAATTTTAACAACATCAATTAAATTCTTTTCAAAACAATCACGTATAAAGTGATATTTAATTCCTATGTGTTTTGTCTTAGGATGTTGGACCAGATTTTTAGTGACGGCTATAGCAGCTGAATTATCAAAAAATATAGGAGTGTTAGAGAATTGCAAACCGTAGTCCCGCATTTGCTATTGAATCCAGATGATTTGAGAATAGCAGCTTGCTGCAGTAACATATTCAGCTTCACAAGTTGACAGTGCAATTAATGTTTGCTTCTTACACTGCCACGTGACTAATCTTCTCCCAAAGAATTGACAACCTGCTAAGGTTGACTTGTAGTTCATTTTGCATCTGCTGTAATCCAAGTCACTATACGCTGTAAGCTCAAAGTCATCATCATGAGGATACCACAACCCAAGTGTTGCAGTACCCTTCAGATAACAAAATATCCTTTTGACTCCTATGAGATGGTTGACTTTTGGTTTCGCCTGGTATCTTGAGTAGAGACACGTTGCGTACATGATGTCAGGTCCTGAGGCAGTGAGATACATGAGAGATCCAATCATTCCTCAGTACATGGTAGCATCCACCAGATCACCATTTTCATCGGGTGCTACATCATGGTTTGTAGCAAGTGGAGTCCCAGCTACGGAAGCATTCTCTATATCAAATCGACTGAGAATATCGCCTACATACTTGGTCTAATGTAGAAATATCCCCTGTGGTGTCTGATCCACCTGTAACCCGAGAAAGAATTTCATTTCTCCCATTGCACTCATCTCAAATCCAGCCTTCACTGCTTCAAATTCTTTACATAAGTCTTCGTTCTTGGACCCAAAGATTATGTCATCAACATAAATTTGAACAAGCAGTAAATCACCATCCTTTTCTGTGATGAATAGTGTGTAGTCAATCACTCCTCTGCGGAATCCGTGTTTCACAAGATGAGTTGAGAGTTTTTCATACCATGCTTGCGGGACTTGGTGGAGTCCGTAGAGAGCCTTATCCAGTTTGTAAACTTTGTCCCGATGATATGGATCCTCAAATCCTTCGGGTTCACTGACATACACTGTTTCCCGGATTACACCATGAAGGAATGAACTCTTTAAATCGAGTTGGTAAACTTTAATCTTCATGTAAGAGGCATAGGCTAGGAAGATACGGATTGCTTCCATTCTCGCCACAAGTGCAAAGACTTCATTATAATCAATTCCTCAACTTGTCAAAATCCTTGAACTACAAGTCTTGCCTTGTTCCTGATTATGACCCCTTGGTCATCTTTCTTGCATTTCAAGACCCATTTGGTGCCAATGACCTTAGCACCTTTAGGTCTATCCACTAGTGTCCATACACCTAACTTCTTGAATTGAAGAAGTTCTTCTTGTATGGCACTCACCCATGCCCCGTCATTTAGGGTTTCACTGACATATTTTGCCTCAATTGAGACACAAAACATCGATACGCACCATCATGCAGATAACCCTTTTCCATTACCAAGGCATAATCAACTGAATATAGTTGATTTCTTGTTTGAACTCCTGATCTGACATCTCCAATGACATTGTCCAGAGGATGATAGACATTTAAGCATGATCCAGGAGTAGTGGGAACGACTACCTCATTATCGAGATTGTGAACTCTTGGTTTCGGATCAGAGGTAGTAGGAGTGTGAGGTTCCGAAGAATCAGAAGCATCACCATCAAATGCTTGTGGACTTGCAGTAGTAGGAACCTATTCATCCTGATTGACCAGATCACTCTCCACGGCTTCATCGTCAAAGGAGGAGTCACTTACCTCAAGTGCTCCCCCTGAATGACTAGATGACTCACCTTGTGAACCAAATGTTGTTGAGTCTTATGAAGGTGTGTTTAAGACATCACATATCATTTTGGTTGCTAACTCATCTTTAGGAGTGGAGAGAGGGATGTTGAAGAATTTAAAGAATCCATCATAATCGAAAAAGAATGCGGGTCCTTTTCTAGCTGGGGGTGGTGTATCTCTGAACGTCCACGTTGCACCACACTTCCACTTGACCTGTTGAGTTATTGTAAACTCTCTTATTCGGTATGTTGTATCCTAAAAAAATTCCTTTTTCATCCTTCTCGCTGAACTTGCCTTCCTGAGTTTTCTTCAAAAGGGTGCAAGGTGCTCCAAACAGTTCGAGGTACTCTAGATTTGGTTTACGTCGTTGAAGTAACTCGTAACACATCTTACCATGACGTTTTACCACCAGGACTCGATTTAAAGTGTAACATGCATTGGCAATTGCCTCATTCCAAAATAGGATGGGTAGTTTCGAGTCTGCTAGCATCGTCCGTGCTGTCTCTATCAAGCTGTGATTCTTTCTCTCAGCAACTCCGTTCATTTGTGGAGTGTAGGCAGAAGTGAACTGGTGCACAATTCCCTTTTCTTGCAAAATTCCTTCATCCCTTGGTTCTTGAACTCTGTACCATTGTCTGAGCGTACTTGTCTTAACTTCAGCCTGTAGAGAGACTCCAATGTGGTTACTAACTCCGTGAATGACTCAAATGTTTCTGATTTGGATTTTAGAAACATTACCCAGGAGAATCTTGAGTAGTCATCTGTAACTACATAACAATATAAGTTGCCGGTGATGCTCCTTGTACTGACTGGACTAAACAGATCCATGTGAAGAAGCTTAAGAGGTAGTTCTATGGAATGAACTTTCTTTTCCTTATGAGACTTCTTAGTCTGTTTGTCTTTCTTGCAAGCGACACAAAATTTGGTAGTTGGAAGTTTTTGACATTTACTCCTCTTACTAGATCATTATGGATCAAGTGATTCATCTTCCGTGGATTGATGTGTCCCATTCTCCTATACGAGGAGATCGAATCCTTCTCTGTAGCCTTTGTCAAGAAGCACTGAACTTGATGATCTGTTGTGGAGGCCTTTGATAGATCCAAGACATAAAGATCGTTATATCTTGAAGCTGACATTAAGACTTGGTCCTCCGGGATCACATAGTCCTTTTTTAGAACATATCACTTCTTGTTGTCGAATACTACCTTAAAGCCTTTGTCACAGATTTGGGATACAGAAAGCAAATTATTTTGAAGTTGTTGAACATAGTTTACCTTATCAAACTTCACTTTCTGGTTCCCCACTTCCCCTTGAACAGTGATGTAACCTCCTTTATTTCCAGCAAATGAAACATGACCTCATTTAATTTGTTTGAAGTTTGATAGGAGTGCCAGGTTCCCAGTCATGTGCCTAGATGTTCCATTATCTACGATCCAGGTATTTATGGCAACACTGTAGTGAACGCCCTGCACATTCAAAGGAAATCATTAGTTGAGGTTACGGACCCAAGCCTTAACTGGCTTGGGTGACCCTGAGGCATCACACATCACAAATTCCACCCATTGTCCATTTGAGGGTAAGGGAAGATCATTCGTCTTCTTGATCTCATTATTAGACATTGAACTAGATTTTTCTTTCCATAAGCCAGTTTTGTGTAAGGACTGTTTATGATAAACAGATGATTGGCTTACGGTTTGAACTTTATGTTCACTAATTCTTCTTGGTGGGGTCATAGAACTCCTTTTAGAAGAACTAGGTTTTGGCTCATGAAGTTCAACTTTCTTCCTAGGTGTTTGATAGTTAGGATAGTTAGACGCGATGTGTCCATACTTTCCACAGTTGTAGCATGATCTACTTTTGACATTGGCTTACGGTTTATCTTGTTTAACAAAATTAATTGTTTGAACCTTTTTAACATCTTTACTCTTTTGTTTATCTGGACTTAGACATGATGCACGTGTGTGGTTAACTTGTTTGGTCTTTTTGGATTCAGAACTAGACGTATTTGATAGACTTTACCTTAACTTTCTTATAATTGTTCCTCTAGATTAACAAATAGGCATTTTGCCTTTTGACTTTGAAGTGGTCTCCTTTTGTTTAGTGAACGGTTCAATGGGTTTACTTGTGGAATCTAGATCACTTACAAGAGGAGTGGACACCACATGATCCTTGATTGGGTTGCCATTTATTGGTTTACATTTAGCATTCAAAAAGGTCTCATGTGGTGGTGGAACCACTTTGTAAACCAAACCCGCCCCGTTGTTGCGTTCTCTCACTAAGTGCTGGACTATGTGAGAAGAACTAGTCCAACTGTGCAGTTTTTGTTTTAATGAGTTTACTTCCACTTCCAAAACTGCTTTTTGTTTCTTGGTTTCTTCAAGTGAGTTTAAATAGAAATTAATATCATTTGCTTGGTTAAAGGCCATAACTTTCTTTTCCCTAAGTTGTTTATTAACAGTTATATTTTCTCTTTATAACTATGCTCATTTTGCTTTAAAATCATGTTTGCTTCTGAGCATAGTTGTAAATAATTTACTAAGCTATCATTGTGATCTAATAACCTAGCAAATTTTGAGTCTACGCTTTCTCTAAATTTATTACATTCAAAACAAGCATGACTATCAAACAATTTGTCTTTGGTACTTACCTGAGAAGATTCGGTTGAATCAGCCATCATAGCAGAGTCTGACTTTTCTAGTGTTGGTGATTCTGAACATTTTGTGCTTGAACCCTCTTCATTCAGGTGATCGACAACATTTGCAGTTTCTTTATTATTTGACATCACGAGTTCAACTGCTATATCACCTTCGCTTGCAGAGTCATCATCCAAACCCTCAACACAAGTAATGTTGGATTCTCCCGTAGATACAAATCGAAAGGTCCAATCTTGCCCTTTGTCATCTTGAGTAGTCAATGCCTTTGGATCCTTGCTTGACGATGTAGGACTACTTGTGGGTTTATCTTGACGATTGAAGGATAAGAATGGATTACCATTATCTGTCTTCCTGGGCTTCACACATTCACGTTTGAAGTGCCCCTTTTCTCCATAGTTAAAACAAGTAACTTTGTTTTTGTCAAAACCAAGGTTGTATCCTTTGTGGCAATCAGGTTCTGTCCTGTCTTCTTAACAAACTTCTTTGCCCTCCGGACAACACTTGCCAATGCACACAAGATATCCATTCTTTCCAGCTCAATCTCGTCTACTTGCTCATAGTCTTCATCTGCCAGATGGCAGTTTCCAATCTTCCCCGTAACTAGACCGTCGTAGGATTGAACGATAGCTGCTAAGAGATCCATATGCTCCTTTACTACCTCTACAGTCATGTTACCGAGATTCGCGGTCTTCAATTTTGTAGCATTGGCTTCATGTGCTATGTATTAGGTGCAAAACGACCTTGACGTGTCAGATCCTGAAGTAGTTGCTTGAGACGGAGCGGCTGAACTCGACACGAACGCCGTTTGAAGTGGTGCTCTAGATGTTTTTGCTTGAGGAGTTGAGTTGTGAAGTGACGGGTTCTGATCATATGACGCCTTTTGAGACCTGTACTTTATCCTCAACTCTTCCTCTCTCAGCTTCAGAATGAAATCATTGATATCCAACTTCGCCAGCATATCATTCTGTCTGAGGTTTGACGCAAATGAAACCCACTTTTCTGGCAATCCATCTGCGAAATTTGACACCTTGTCTTCCATAGACGTGACAACCCCATAAGTGTGCAGCTCACTCATTAAGTGGTAGAAGTGGTCTATAACGTCGTCCAAACTCTCCTTACCCATTGACGAGAAGTTATCAAACTCCTTCTTCAAAGCCTTAGCCTTTAGAGCTTTTAACGATGCATTCCCATCATACCGCTTTTCCAGAGCATCCCATAGCTTCTTTGCTTGCTTATTCTAAAAAACTGATGGAATATATACTTAGGAATTGACTGAGTTAACAGAGCATACTCCTTCTTCTCTGCATTATACTTTACCTTTTGGCTATTAGCCATGCTGCCTAAGGTAAGTTTAACTCCATCTTCACCAACCGGCATGCTATACCCTGTCTCAATTGATTCCCACAGATTAGGATCTACTCCATTTAGGTATATCTCAAACATTTTCCTCCATTGTGGGTAATCATCTAACGTTATGAGCTTTGGAGGCTTATTGTGATTCCCCACTTCATTTTCCAGAAGCAATAGATTCTAGATCCATGAATCACTACCTGCAGTGAACGCTAAGTACTGATCTTCCATTTCTATTTACTTGGATTTTAGAACAAAAACTATTACACTTGTGTGAATGAAAGGATGTGATTGGGCTATTCGTGCGATTGAGCAATGTGGATGGTTCAATCATGCGACTGAACAAATGTGGATGGTTCAATCGTGCGATTGGACAGGTGTGGATGAACAATGAGAATAATGAGTTCAGTCGTACGAATGGATGAACAACTAAGCCAATCGTGCTTATGAAAGGTGCGAATAGGTTCAGTTGTGCGATTGAGTCAATCGTGCGACTGAAGGTTGCTGTTTTTGCAAAAAAACGAAGGTTTTGAATACTTTGACGCAAAAAACACGAATTTCTCATGAACCCTAATTGTCGTATGCCGAAAAACATTAACTTTTTGAACTGGAGACGTCAAAAACACTGTTTGACACAAAAAGATTAAGTTTTTAAGTGAAAAACGCGATTTTTATATCAAAATCAATTGAATCACACGCAAATCAAGAGCCAAAGCTCTGATACCACTTGTTAGGACCGTTTAGGTATAGAGTACTAACTGATTTACGTGTATACCAAACCAAATAGTGTGGAATCCTATTTGATTAGCGATCCAATCAGGGAGAACGCTAGTATATCAATCTAGAATGAATGAAAACATTAAGAACGATTGTAAGATAATTAATTGCGATCTATGAACTTGGAACAGGTTTACTTGGGTCTCTGGACAGCTAGGGTACGATTGTGTGCGTAGGGATTCAAATTGTTGTGTTTTCCACGAATTAAGTGGTATTTATAGATTAGGGTTTTCCATTCGTGCGATTGAACCATTTGCATGGTTCAGTCGTGCGACTGAAGCAAGTGGTTGATCCATTCACACGACTGAAGATCCAGTCGTGCGACTGAGTCAATCCCATGTTAAAATCATACGACTGATCCAGTCTCCTAGTTCAGTCGTGCGACTGGTTCATTAGCATGAAGTATTCATGCATATGGTCTATTAGCATGGTCCATTCATATGAGAACTTCACACGATTAAGTTTAAGCATGTTTCTCAATCATTAT
The DNA here is from genome assembly GCA_025506515.1 of Flaveria trinervia. Lineage (NCBI taxonomy): Eukaryota > Viridiplantae > Streptophyta > Magnoliopsida > Asterales > Asteraceae > Flaveria > Flaveria trinervia. Next base: position 85,479,776 of record CM046447.1, read on the forward strand.
TGACTAAGAACTATGTAAACAACCACAAACCTATATAGTTAGTTCAATATGCATTATCACACAATAAACAATGAAATATTAAACATTATAAGCATCACAAATACATTACATTTCATTCATACCCATTCTATTACATATACGTAAGACATGAAAGACATTTTACATTTGAGCTCCTAAACTAGGTACACATGTATCTACCACATTTGCTATTGAATCCAAATGATTTGTGAACAGCAGCTTGCAGCAGCAACGTATTCAGCTTCATATGTTGACAGAGCAACTGATGTCTGCTTCTTACACTACCAGGTGACTAACCGTCTACCAAAGAACTGACATCCCGTTGATGTTGACTTGTAATTCATCTTGCAACCACCATACTCTAAGTCACTATACGTTGTAAGCTCAAAGTCATCATCATGAGGATACCACAACCCGAGTGTTGGAGTACCTTCAGATAACAAAAAATCCGTTTAACTTCGATGAGATGATTTACTTTTGGTTTGGCCTGATATCTGGAACAAAGACACGTGGCGTACATAATATCAAGATGTGTAACACCGGTTATTTTTTAAAGAATGATAATAAATGAGGAATAAAATAAGGAAATGCAATTAAACCCAAGATGAGGGGCCAAAAGTGTCAAAAGGACAAAATCTTTCAAAAGTTGGTGTAAAGGTGGGCATGGCCACCCACCCTCCCTTCACATCACTTTTCATTCAGTTAGAGAGAGAGAGAGCAGAAACCCCCGGTTGAACAAGAAGAATAAGATTAAGGTCGAATTTAAGGTGTTTGAACTCATTTGCAAAAGGGTTAGAAGGAAGATACACCCAAGTTGCACCAGGTGAGTTTCTAGACCCTGATTTCTACTTGTTTTAAACTCTTTGGGGCTGAAAATGTATTAAAACAGTTTTACAATGTTTATGTATGTGTACGCGTATGTATTATGCATGTTGGATGATGATTCTTAGATGCTTATAGGTTGCTCATGTTTATAATAGCCTTGGTAACCTTAGAACAGATGGGTTTGATGAGAGGGTTCGAAAACATCCTAGAATCATGTTGTACAGAAGGTTCATGCGCCTAGATAAGGCTCATGCGCCTAGATAAGGCTCATGCACCTAGATAAGGCTCATGCGCCTAGAAATGCCTTAGAATTATTTAAGTGTAATTCATGCGCCTGAACAGTGGCCCATGCACCTAGAAATATTAGTCGGATGACTAAGTGTAGCGCCATGCTCCTGCATAGTGCCCATGCGCCCAAGTGGCGCATGCTCCTAAGTGTCCATGCGCCTAAGTTCATACGCCTGAATAGTACCCATGCGCCTAGAATTAGGTTGGAATTTACTAAGTGTCTAGACGTCCAAGGTTTCCATGCGCCTAGACACCCATGCGCCTGTATAGTGCCCATGCGCCTGAAAGTTGCCCATGCGCCTAAGTGTTCCCCCATGTGCCTGTATAGTGCCCATGCGCCTGAAAGTTGCCCATGTGCCTAAGTGTTCCCCATGCGCCTGCATAGTGTCCATGCGTCTAAGGACTTGGAATATTTTCTGATTTTTGGGGAAAAAGTGTAATGTAGGCTTTGACTTGGGAGGTTCCCGGGGGCTATGTTAGTTGTCTTTTTGAAGTCAAAAATGTTGTGATGAGTGAGGTATGATGGGATGTGTGATTGGTGATTATGTATGATTGTATGGTATGTTCCTTATGATGTTGTATGTTTATCTTTCTTATGGCTTTACGTGTCATGTTAATGAATGAATGAACGAAGTATTATGTAACGTAAAGTGAAAGATAATGAAAGAGGAACACGAAGTAAGAATGCATGCATTATTGAATAACGAATGAATGAAGGAAAGGCTTGCAAGTACATATATGAGGTGAGCAACCCAGTTGTTGCAACAGACTCGGACATCATGCTATCATAAAGTTGCTATGAGGTGAGCAACCCTATGGTTGCAACAGACTCGGGTAGCGTGCTATCATTGAAAGTGGCAATTGGGGTGAGCAACCCTATGGGTGCAACAGACTCTGATAGCAAGCTATCGTGAAGTTTCCATGAGGTGAGCGACCCTATGGTTGCAACAGACTCGGATAGTATGCTATCGTTTAAATTGGCATTGGGGTGGGCAACCCTATGGTTGCAACAAACTCGGATAGCGTGCAAATATTTGTGATTGTTAATGAGGTGAGCGACCTGTTGTCGTAACAGACTCGAAAGGACGAACGTATAAAATGAATGAAGTTAACAAATGTAATGGAAGATAATAATTATATTATCAATGTGTACGTATGATGTATGATCACGAATGAATGTAAAGCACAGTATGATTTGAAAGAAAGTAAAGAATGGTTTTAACGATTGAAATGTATGTTTTATTATAAAACTAGAGCTCACTCAGCGACGCTGACTTTTATACATATTCAGTTGGCAGGTAAACGTTGCTGAGGATGGCACGAGGCGCCTACTCAGCTCTTTTGGATGACATTCTTTTGTTAATTTTTTTGCATTGTATTGCGAACGAATGATTTTTTGAAATGAACGCTTGTATTAACTTGCAAAAGCATTTGTAATGATATGAAAAGTTCTTTTTTTATGTTTCCGCTGAAATATTTTCATAAGGAAAATGTAATTATATGTTTTATGTGCGATGAGGATCCAACTGTAAGCGTCCCAGGAACGGGGCCTTACTAGTTGTATCAGAGCCAATGTTTAAGTGAAATGGGTAAATTTTCAAAATAAACCTTAACTTAAACTGAGAATGGGATGGAATGGGAATGGGATGCCAATCTGAGTAGCTGCGCGCCATCAGGTATTTTCGTAAAGTTAACCGGTTTTATGTGCGCATGGTATGTGGTTATGTGTTGTATGTAGGTTTAAATACTGACGTATTCAGGACAGGTAATGCTTGGGGTATGAAGAGTAAAGTAAGTGGCTAATCACAACTGGCCACTATAATTAGGGACTTACTATACTTAACATAAACTGAGCTGTTCCTTGAATGACCGTGTTGGTGTTTGAATCTTTCAGTGTGCGTATGATGGCCGGTAGTAGATCTTCAAAAGCTTCACGGGGTGGAGGTCACAGTGCTGAACAACGACCCAAGAGAGGGAGACCCAGAGTTGAGAAGGTGGTTCATGAAGAACTAGAGACCCCTCATCCGGAGGGTGGCAACAAGAGCGCCAATCTGAGAGCCTCAGTAAAGGAGGCTGTGGTGGAGGAAGTTCATCAGGTCATGCAAGTCCTTAGGAAAACGAGAGCAACCAGAGCCAGAAATGGTTCTCTCTAATAATGAGGAGGAGGAAGAAGAAGAGCCTGCGTCGGAGACGGCCGAGGCTGTAACTACGGGGCGTTTATGAGATGCAAGCCCCCTACTTTCGATGGAAATGGCACTGTTGCAGCTGCTCACCGGTGGGTGAGGGAAATGGAAGCTGTTCTTGACATCAGTGAGTGCCGTGAAGACCAAAAGGTGAAGTTCGCTACCCACTCTTTTGTGGACTCGGCTTTGTGCTGGTGGGACAACATTGTCCAAGCCGAAGGTAGCAAGGCCATTAGGAGAATGAGATGGCCTGAACTAAAGAAGTTAGTGATTGAGGAATTCTGTCCTCATAGAGAGATGGATAAGGTAGAAAGAGAGTTCCTGCAGCTGGAGGCGGGAACGATGACACACCAGCAGTACACCACAAAATTTAATGAAATCGCGCGGCTGATGCCAGATCAAGTGACACCACTGTCACGACAGATTAAGAGATACATCCAGGGGTTACCGGCGGATATCCGTAGGCATATGATCGCTGCCCGGCCGAGCACTTTTAGGTCGGCGGTTGATTAGGCTGGTAGGTTATATAATGAGCGCGAGGTGATGGTGGCTGAGGTGAACAAGAAAGGTGGTGGTGACCGGAACTGGAATGGGAAACATTTTGGACGTGGTGGAGCCGCTCCAAACAATAAGGTGGCGAAGGTGGGTGACCGACGTGTGGTCACATCTGGTGCAGGGTTGAAGAAGTGTGGTAAATTCGGGAAGGAGCATTCGGGAGAATGCAAATGGGGATCAAACAGATGTTTCAAGTGTGGGAAGCCTGGCCATATGGCTAGAGATTGTGGGGTTGGCAGGTATTATAACTCTGGGGAGAATGGTCATTTGAGCAGAGATTGTAAGAGGCCAAGGGCTGAGATTTCAGGAGCGAAGAAGGCCGGAGGAGAAGGGTAGAAGGCAAGCGCCTGAGTTTTCACGATGACTCGGGAGGAGGCTAGAACATACCCCGACGTGGTGTCAGGTATGTTTCTAGTAAACCAAACTCTTGCATCTGTGTTGTTTGATTCTGGTGCTAGTAGGAGTTTCATTTCTGCTGCCTTCTGTGCTAAGTTTCCCATTAAGAGTAGACGTATTGATGAGCCCTTCAAGGTAGAAACTGCCATAGGTAAGCTTACAAGGATTTCTGAGGTGATAGAAGGTTGTGACATAGAACTAGACGGTCATAAGTTTCCTGATAGACCATTTGTAATGACCTTAGGCAGTTTCAATATAGTCCTAGGAATGGATTGGTTGGCAGACTATAAATCGAATATTATGTGTCGCAAGAAGATGATCCGATTGATAGTGCCTGGCGGGAATAAGGTGACGGTTTATGGTGATCGAGTCACGACGATCCCGAAAGTGATTTCGATGGCGGTGGCGGGAAAGTGCATAAGGCGTGGATGTAGTGCCTACTTGGCCTACGTAAAGGATATGGACGCGCCAACACCAGAACTATCTGATGTACCAGTTGTATGTGACTTTCCGGATGTGTTTTCAGAAGATTTACCACGTGTGCCACCGGACCGTGAGGTTGAGTTTCGGATTGACTTGATACCAGGTGCCCAACTGGTAGCTAAGGCCCCGTATGGTTGGCTCCGACTGAGATGAAAGAATTAATGGAGCAGTTGCAAGAGCTACTGGATAAGGGGTTCATTAGACCGAGTATCTCTCCTTGGGGTGCTCCGGTCTTATTTGTGAAGAAGAAAGACGGTAGCATGAGGATGTGTATAGACTACCGTGAGTTGAATAAGATGATAGTGAAGAATCGGTACCCCTTACCAAGGATTGATGACTTGTTTGACCAGCTCCAAGGTGCCAGTTGGTTCTCGAGGATAGACCTACGATCTGGCTACCATCAATTGAAGGTAAAGGAACAAGACATTCCTAAGACAGCTTTACGTATGCGTTATGGACACTACGAGTTCCTCGTTATGTCTTTTGGTCTAACTAACACGCCAGCTGCCTTTATGGATTTAATGAATTGAGTATGCCGACCGATGTTAGATAGATGAGTGATTATGTTCATTGATGATATTATGATCTACTCGAAGAGTGAAGAAGAGCATGCCGGTCATATTCGGGAGGTTTTGGAGATGTTGAGAAAGGAGAAGCTGTACGCCAAGTTCTCCAAGTGCGCATTTTGGTTGCGTGAAGTTCAATTCTTGGGTCATGTGGTGAATCCTGACGGAATTATGGTAGACCCCGCAAAGGTGGAGGCAGTGATGCAATGGAAGTCTCCAAAGACGCCATCCGAGATTCATAGTTTCTTGGGGTTGGCGGGATATTATCAAAGGTTCATCCAGGACTTCTCCAAGATAGTCTCCCCGTTGACTAAATTGACCCGTAAGGATGTGAATTTCGTGTGGGGTCAAGAGCAAGAATGGGCTTTTAAGGAGTTAAAGGCAAGGTTGACTCAAGCTTCTGTCCTGTCATTACCCGAAGGAAGCGAGGATTCTGTGGTCTATTCTGATGCTTCCTACTCAGGGTTGGGGTGTGTGTTAATGCAGAGAGGGAAGGTTATAGCTTATGCATCCTGACAGTTGAAGGTTCATGAGGTCAATTATCCTACTCACAACTTGGAGCTAGCAGCCGTGGTCTTTGCACTGAGGATTTGGAGGCACTATCTGTACGGGACGAAGTGCACCATATTCACTGACCACAAGAGCTTGAAGTACTTCTTCGAGCAGAAGGATCTGAACATGAGGCAGAGACGATGGTTGGAGCTTATAAAGGATTATGATTGCAAGATCCATTACCATCCGGGCAAAGCCAATGTGGTGGCTGATGCCCTTAGCCGAAAGGAGAGGCCCGAGCCAATTCGGGTGAAAGCATACCAACTGATCATGACCTCTAATGTAATGAAGCAAGTCAAGGAGTTTCAAGATCAGGTATTGAAAGAAGATCATCTAAACTCTGAAAGAATGAGAGGTCTGGTTAGGGAATTGGGTGAAAACACACTCGGTGTTAAAACCCGATTTGGACGTGTGTGGATCCCTCGTTTTAGGGATCTACGCATGAAGATCATGGATGAAGCTCACAAGAAGCGATATTGCATTCATCCTGGTGCCACAAAAATGTATCAAGATATGAAGAAAGATTATTGGTGGCCGGGTATGAAGCGCGATATGGTGGGGTGTGAAGGCCGAGCATCAAAAGCCGTATGGGAAGATCCAACCTTTGGATATACCAGAATGGAAGTGGGAGCACATCACCATGGATTTCACTACGAAGTTGCCACGTACTCCGAAAGGGTATGATGCCATATGCGTGATTGTCGACCGTCTGACGAAGAGTGCTCACTTCTAACCGATCTGCGAGACATATTCATTCGAGAGGTTGGCGAATCTATTCATTAAAGAGATTGTGACTCGTCATGGTGTGTCAGGTCTATCGTGTCTGATCGTGACACCGGTTCACATCCAAATTCTGGAAGAAATTCCACGATGCCATGGGGACGAGGTTACATATTAGCACAGCTTATCATCCCCAAACTGATGGTCAGTCAGAAAGGACCATTCAGACACTGGAAGACATGATTCGGGCATGTGTGATTGATTTTAGGGGAAGTTGGGATGACCACTTACCGTTAGCTGAATTCTCGTACAACAACAGTTATCATGCCAGTATTGGCATGCCACCATACGAGATGCTATACGGTAGAAGATGTAGAATGCTCGTATGTTGGGGAGACATTGGGTAGAAAGAATTGGGAGGTGTCAAGGTGATCGAGGCTACGACTGAGAAGCTAGAAAAGATTAAAGCCTTTATGAAGGCAGCCAAAGATAGACATAAGTCGTATGCTGATAAACGACGCCGACCGATTGAGTTCCAGGTGGGTGACCGGGTTATGTTGAAGGTCTCACTGTGGAAGGGTATCATTCAGTTTAGGAAGCGGGGCAAGTTGAGCCCGAGATACATAGGGCCTTTCCGAATCATTGCTCGAGTAGGAGAGGTGGCCTATAGATTGAAGTTGCCTAGTGAGCTAGGTGGAATTCATCTGACATTCCATGTATCTCACTTAAAAAAGTGCTTAGGCAAGGAGGATATGGTTGTACCACTAGAAGATATCAAGGTGGATGAACGACTCAATTATGTGGAGCAACCAGTGGCGATCATCGATCATAAAGAGAAGAGGTTGAGAAATAAAGTGGTCCTCTTATGCGCGTACAGTGGAAGCACAGGAAGGGATCCGAATCTACATGGGAGACGAGGAAGAGATGAGGCAGCATTATCCTCATATGTTCGAGGAATAACATGTTTCGGGGACGAAACCTAAATAAGGGGGTGGACTTGTAACACCCGGTTATTTTTTTAAAGAAGGATAAGAAATGAGGAATAAAAGAAGGAAATGCAATTAAACCCAAGATGAGGGGCTAAAAGTGTCAAAATGATAAAATCATTCAAAAGTTGGTGTAAAGGTGGGCATGGCCGCCTACCCTCCCTTCACATCACTTTTCATTCGGTTAGAGAGAGAGAGAGAGAGCAGAAACTCTCGATTGAAGAAGAAGAAGAAGATTAAGGTCAAATTTAAGGTGTTTGAACTCATTTGCAAAAGGGTTAGAAGGAAGATACACCCAAGTTGCACCACGTGAGTTTCTAGACCCCGATTTCTACTTGTTCTAAACTCTTTGGGGCTGAAAATGTATTAAAACGGTTTTACAATATGTATGTATGTGTACCCGTATGTATTATGCATGTTGGATGATGATTCTTAGATGCTTATAGGTTGTTCATGTTTAGAATAGCCTTGGTAAGCTTAGAACAGATGGGTTGATGATTGGGTTCGAAAACATCCGAGAAACATGTTGTACAGAAGGTTCATGCGCCTAGATAAGGCTCATGCGCCTGGAAATGCCTTAGAATTATTTAAGTGTAATTCATGTGCCTGAACAGTGGCCCATGCACCTAGAAATATTAGTCGGATGACTAAGTGTAGGGCCATGCGCCTGCATAGTACCCATGCGCCCAAGTGGCCGATGCACCTAAGTGTCTATGCGATTGAATGGTCCATACGCCTAAGTTCATACGCCTGAATTGTACCCATGCGCCTAGAATTAGGCTGGAATTGACTAAGTGTCTAGACGTCCAGGTTTCCATGCGCCTGCATAGTGCCCATGCGCCTGAAAGTTGCCCATGCGCCTGTATAGTGCCCATGCGCCTGAAAGTTGCCCATGCGCCTAAGTGTTCCCCATGCGCCTGCATAGTGTCCATGCGTCTAAGGACTTAGAATATTTTCTGATTTTTGGGGAGAAAGTGTAATGTAGGTTATGACTTGGGAGGTTCCTGGGGCTATGTAAGTTGACTTTTTGAAGTCATAAATGTTATGATGAGTGAGGTATGATGGGATGTGTGATTGGTGATTATGTATGATTGTATGGTATGTTCCTTATGATGTTGTATGTTTATCTTTCTTATGGCTTTACGTGTCATGTTAATGAATGAATGAACGAAGTATTATGTAACATAAAGTGAAAGATAATGAAAGAGGAACACAAAGTAAGAATGCATGCATTATTGAATGACGAATAAACGAAGGAAAGGCTTGCAAACACATATATGAGGTGAGCAACCCAGTTGTTGCAACAGACTCGGACAGCGTGCTATCGTGAAGTTGCCATGAGGTAAGCAACCCTATGGTTGCAACAGACTCGGGTAGCATGCTATCATTGAAAGTGGCAATTGGGGTGAGCAACCCTATGGGTGCAACAGACTCTGATAGCAAGCTATCGTGAAGTTGCCATGAGGTGAGCGACCCTATGGTTGCAACAGACTCGGATAGCGTGCTATCGTTGAAATTGGTAATTGGGGTGAGCAACCCTATGGTTGCAACAGACTCGGATAGCATGCAATAGTTGTGATTGTTAATGAGGTGAGCGACCCTGTTGTCGCAACAGACTCGAAAGGATGAACGTATAAAATGAATGAAGTTAACAAATGTAATGGAAGATAATAATTATATTATCAATGTGTATGTATGATGTATGATCACGAACGAATGTAAAGCGCAGTATGATTTGAAAGAAAGTAAAGAACGATTTTAACGATTGAAATGTATGTTTTATTATAAAACTAGAGCTCACTCAGCGACGCTGACTTTTATACATTTTCAGTTGGCAGGTAAATGTTGCTGAGGATGGCACGAGGCGGCTACTCAGCTCTTTTGGATGGCATTCTTTTGTTAATGTTTTTGCATTGTAATGCGAACGAATGATGTTTTGAAATGAACACTTGTATTAACTTGCAAAAGCATTTTTAATGATATGAAAGTTATTTTTTCTTGTTTTCGCTGCAATATTTTCATAAGGAAAATGTAGTTATATGTTTTATGTGCGATGAGGATCAACGTTAAGCGTCCCGGGAACGGGGCCTTACAAGATGAGAGGCTGTGAGGTACATGAGAGATCCAATCATTCCTCTATACATGATGGCATCAACCAGATCACCATTTTCGTCGGATGCCACGTCATGGTTCGTGGCAAGTGGAGTTCCAGCAACTGTAGCATTCTCCATGTCGAATCGACTGAGGATATCTCCTATATATTTGGTTTGATGCAGGAAGATTCCTTTTGGAGTCTGATCCACCTGTAATCCAAGAAAAAACTTCATCTCCCCCATGGAATTCATCTCAAACTCTGCTTTCATTAAGATTCGAATTCTTTACATAATTCTCCGTTTTGGAACCGAAGATTATGTCATCCACATATATCTGTACCAGGAGTAAATCACCATCCTTTTCTTTGATGAATAACATGCAGTCAATAACTCCTTTGCGAAAACCATGTTTCACTAGATGAGTTAAGAGTTTCTCATACCAGGCTCTAGGGGCTTGATGGAGCCTGTAAAGAGCCTTGTCAAGTTTGTAAACTCTATCATGATGATACGGATCCTCAAATCCTTCGGGTTGACTAACATAGACTGTTTCATGGATTTCACCATGAAGGAATGCTCTCTTAACATCTAGTTGATATACTTTATCTTCATGTAGGATGCATAGGATAGAAAGATACAAATTGCTTCCATTCTTGCCACAGGTGCAAACACTTCATTGTAATCTATACCTTCGACTTGTCAAAACCCTTGAACCACAAGCTGAGCCTTATTTCTGATCATGACCCCTTGGTCATCTTTCTTACACTTCAGCACCCATTTAGTGCCTATCACTTTAGCATCTTTTGGTCTGTCCATAAGGGTCCATACTCCTAACTTCTTGAACTGTATGAGTTCTTCTTGCATTACACTAACCTATGCCTCATTTTTTAAGGCTTTACTCACATATTTTGGCTCAAATTGAGACACAAAACATCGATATGAACCATCATGAAGATATCCTTTTTCCATGACTGAGGCATAATCAGCTGAGTATAGCTGATTTCGTGTCTGTACTCTCAATCAAACATCCCCAATGACGTTATCCAAGGGATGATAAATATTAATATGAGATCGGGAGTGGTGCGAACAGCTACCTCGATATCCAGATTGTGAAACCCAGGTTCAGTATCTGTAGCTGTTGGAGTATGAGGTTCAGAAGTGTCATAGGCATCAGGATTTGATGCTTGTGTACTTTCATTAGTGGGAACCTATTCCTCCTGTTCCATATTTGCAGTCTCAACTGCTTCATCATCAGAGGAAGAATCACTTACTTCAAGCTCTCCCCCTAAAGAACTAGAAGTATCATCTAATGGAGTTGTTGCTGTCGAGTCTGGTATTGCGTGTTAAAAGCATCGTACATCATCTTAGCAGGCAGCTTATCATCAGAATGAGAAGGCGGTAGATTGAAGGATTTAAAAAATCCATCATAGTCAAAGAAGAAGGAGGGTCCTTTTCCAATAGGGGGTGGTGTATCTTTGAAGATCAACATTGCACCACACTTCTACCTGACCCGTTGAGTTATTATAAACTCTCTTGTCTGGTATGCTATATCTGAGAAAGATACCTTCTTCTGCCTTCTCTCTAAACTTCCCAGTAGTAGTCTTCTCTAATAACATGCATGGAGCGCCAAACAGTTCTAGATAATCCAAGTTGGTTTACGACGCTGGAGCAGTTCATAACATGTTTTCCCATGTCGTTTGACCACTAAGACTCGATTGAGCATGTAACATGCATTAGCCACTGCCTCATTCCAGAATTGAATAGGCAGATTCGAGTCGGCTAACAATGTCCTGGCTGTTTCTATCAAGCTCCTATTTTTCCTTTCAGTGACCCCATTCCTCTGTGGAGTGTAGGCAGAGGTAAACTGATACACAATTCCTTTTTCTCTACAGTATGCCTCCATCCACTAATTCTTGAACTCTGTGTCATTGTCTGATCGAATCTTCCTTACTTTTAGCTTGTAGAGTGATTCCAAAGTAGTTACAAGATGTTTGAATGATTCAAAAGTTTCTGTTGGCTTTCAGAAACATCACCCAAGAGAATCTTGAGTAATCATCCGTTACTACAAAACAGTATAGATCTCCAGCAATGCTCTTTGTTCTGACAGGGCCAAACAGATCCATGTGTAGAAGCTCGAGAGGAATATCAATAGAATCATTTTCTTTGCCTTGTGAGACTTCTTGGTCTGTTTCCCTTTCTTACATGCTACACAAAAATCCGGAAGCTGGAAATTCTTGACATTTACTCCATTCACTAAATCATTCTGAACCAAATAATTCATTCCTTGGATTAATGTGTTCTATTCTCCTATGCCATGAGATGAATCTCTCTCTGTTGCCTTTGAAAAGAAGCATTGAACAGTGTGATCAGTTGTGGAGGCTTTTGATAGATCCAAGACATACAAATCGTTATATCTTGAAGCTGACATTAGAACTTATCCTCCTCAATCACATAATCCTTCTTCAACATGTAGCACTTCTTGTTGTCAAACACAACTTTGAATCCTTTATGGCAGATCTGGGAGACTGAAAGCAAGTTGTTCTATAGTTGTTGAACGTAGTTGACCTTGTCAAACTTCACTTTCTCGTTTCCCACTTCGCCTTGAGCGGTGATGTAACCTCCTTTTTTCCCAGCAAATGATACATGTCCCCCTTTAATTTGTTTGATGTTGAAAAAGAGGGACGAATTCCCTATCATGTGCCTAGACGCCCCGCTATCAATAATCCAGGTATTAGTGATAGCGCTATAGCAGACACCCTGTGATGAATCAGTTGAATCAGCCATCAAAGCAGATCTCACCTTCTGGAGATTCTGAATTCGTGGCTCTTAGCTCTTCGTCAACCAGGTGATTTACAACACTCACAGCTTCTTCAGTATCTGACATCGCTTGCTCAGCTATGATCTCACCTTCACTAGCAAATCGATCATCCAATGTATGAACAAAGGTGATATTTGATTCTCAAGGAGAAACAAATCGGAAGGACCAGTCTTGCCCTTCATCATCTTGAGCAGTCAGAGCCTTTGTCTCGTTACTTGAGGAAGCAGTTCCAATCATGTCTTTGTCTTGATGGTTGAACGTGGGAAATGGGTTTTCATTTCCGGTTTTCTTGGGCTTTACACATTCACGTTTAAAATGCCCCTTTTCACCACAGTTGAAACATGTTAATTTGGTTTTGTCAAAACCAAAAGTCGTATCTTTTATGGCTACTAGATTTGCCCCGTCTTCTTGACAAACTTCTTAGCTCTTCTAACTGCACTCGCCAGTGCCCATATGATATCCATTCTTTCTAGCTCATTCTCATCAACTTGCTCATAATCTTCATCTGCAAGACGAAAATTCCCAATCTTAGCGGCAATTAAACCATCATAAGATTGTACAACAGCTGCTAGAAGATCCATGTGCTCCTTAGAAACTTCCACTGTGACATTACCGAGATACTCGGTCTTCAACTTTGTAGTATTGGCCTCAGGAACTATGTATTGAGTTCCAGATGACCCTGATGTTTCAGTTCCTGAAGCAGTGGTTTGGGAAGGAGCAGAAGAACTAGACACGAATGTTGTTTGTAACGGTGCTCCTGAAATAGCTGGAGTCAGAACTGAGTTGTAGAGTGAAGCATCCTGAACGTAGGATCCTTTCTTCGACTTGCACTTCATTCACAGTTCTTCCTCCTTTAACTTCAAGATGAAATCATTTATGTCTAATGTCGCAAGAATGTCGTTTTGTCTCAGATTAGACACAAATGAATCCCATTTATCTGGCAATCCATCAGCAAAGCTTGAAACTTTATCTTCCATGGATGTGGCCACGCCATGAGTGTGTAGCTCACTCATCAAATGATAGAATCTATCAATAATATCATCTAAGCTCTCATTCCCTATCGAAGAGAAATTATCAAATTCCCTCTCGGGAGCTTTAGCCTTCGGTGCTTTCAACGTCGCGTTTCCATCATATCTCTTCTCCAATGTCTCCCATAACTTTTTAGCCTGCTTGTTCTCAGAGAACTAATGAAAAATGTCCTAGGGTATTCACTGAGTCAACAGGGCATATACTTTCTTTTCAGCATTGAAGAGAATTGTCTGAGCTTCACTCATTCCTCCCAAGGTAAACTTGACTCCATTAGCACTGACTGGTACCGTGTAACCAGTCTCAATGGATGTCCAAAGATTGGGATCAACTCCATTTAAATAGATCTCAAACCACTGTTTCCACTGTGGATATTCATCCAACATTAACAGCTTTGGCAGTTTATTATGATTACCAATCTCATTCTCCAAAAGTAGAAGGTTCTAGATGCGAGAGTCCTTTTCGGCAGTAAACACAACAAATTTGTCTTCCATTGCTTTATACTTAGTACTCTTGGAACAAGATAGTTTCACTCGTGCGAATGGGCTATGAGTATGGATCACTCGTGCGAACGAAGGGTGCGAATGAATTCAATCGTGCGATGGATTTAGTCATGCGTATGAACAAGACGATTGGAATCAAACGACTGGAGTTGTTCAGTCGTGCGAATAAGGGATACGATTGAGTTCAGTTGTGCGTATGGAGTATACGAATGAGTTCAATCGTATGAATGAGCTAACCGTGCGACTGAAGGCTGTTGTTTTTGTAAAATTGAAGATTTTGACACTGACACAAAATACGATTTTCCTAGGAACCCTAATCTGTCGTATAGTGAAAATTTGAAACTTTAACGCCTAGGGTTTCCATTAGTTTGGGACATTTTGACACAAAATACGTTTTTCCTAGGAACCCTAATCAGCCGTATAGTGAAAAATTGAAACTTTAACGCCTAGGGTGAAAAATTGAAGGCTGTTTGGGACGCTTTGGACGGCTACTATTTATGTGTATTTGAAGTATCTCTCAAAGTGTTTTTTTCACGAATTAAGTTGTATTTATAGGTATGCAGTTTCCATTCGTACGACTGAAACATTCCGGTTCAGTCGTGCGACTGACTCATGTAATTGAGTCATACGCACGACTGAAGGTTCAGTCGTACGACTGAGTCAATCTTATGTCTCAATCATACGACTGATCCAGTCTCCTAGCTCAGTCGTGCGACTGGTCCATAATCATGATATATTCATGCGTATGGTCCATAAGTATGGTCCATTAGCATGAATAATCACCCGACTTGGTTGAACAATTACTTAATCATTATTGACTTAGAATTGTGTAGAACAACTCAAACCTATATAAGAAGTTCATACATATGAATCAAAGATAAATAAACATCAAAGCATTTATCATATTTCATTACTTCGTCACATTACATATATGTAAGACATGAAAGACTTTAACATTTAAGCATATAAACTAGGAACATCATGTATCTACAAAATGGTTTTCAACCTTACCGCCACTGTCACATCTTACCCCTAGACCATCACGTCACCTTATCCTTCCTTCTTTTTCACCCATTTAAATAATTCCGACTTATCACTTTAATCTTTTTACCACTTCTACTACCCAAAGCACTTCTCATTCCAACCTTCTCCTATTCAAACTTGTTTCCTATGTTCTTTCTTACAATGGCACAAACCCTCAACACAATCAGTTGCACTTCTGGATTCATCCAAGGATACTAACTTCTCTGAATTATCTCTTTTCTCACCCAATCTACCTACTATACTGCCTTGACTAAAACCCCATCATTTACCTGAACCAAATGGAGGACTTTTATCAAGTTAGGGTTATAAGGTCGAGCATTTGTGGCCAGGAGTTGGTAATCTATGAACAAATCATCAGGGAGCATTTGGAGCTTCATGATGAGGGCACCCCTACTGAATCTCCCAAGTCGGACTTGGATGATACATACACTCTGATAGGTTATGGTGGAGATGTAAGCAAGTCTACTGTCTACAAGTTTAACTTCTCTTACAACTGGAAGTTCTTGCTGGATGTTGTTCTCCATTGGTTATCAAACAAGTTTGGGGGATGGGATTAAGTTCCTGCTGGATGTTGTTCTCCATTGGTTATCAAACAAGTTTGGGGGATGGGATCAAATCCCATATGAATTGGGCTGCCTAGTTCATGGATTGGTGAGAGCCTCCGCTTCAACTACTCAAGGTTGTGCTGACTAACCTCATGGGAAACCTTCAAAAGGACACATCTTTATGTATCCTAGGTTCATCCAGCACATAATCAACTGTGAGTTGGATGAAAGTCAGCTTGTCTGTGCAGCTGCTTTAACTATCCCTCATATGAGCCCGACCATCTTCAAAGTTTTGAAGAAAGTATCCACCAATTTCACTAGAAGACATATTTCACTCCTTCCAGGTATGATTAAGCCAATGGCTCCTGGTGACATCCCTGTTAACCCCACAGGAGATGAAGCCACACCAGCAACTATGTTGATACGTATGTACCTAGTTTACGATCTTAATGTAATATGTATGTCATGTCCTACATGTAAATGAAATGTATGAGTTGAATGAATCAGAATATGTGATTGATGATCTTAATGTTAAATGTTTCAATGTATGTTTCAATGTTTATTATTTGTTAACGCATATTGAACCAACTATATAGGTTTGTGGTTGTTTGAATAGAACTTATTCAAGTAATGATTGACAAAATATTCAAACTTAGTCGTATGAAGTTTTCATGTGAATGGACCATGCTAATGGACCATACGCATGAATACTTCATGCTAATGGACCAGTCGCACGACTGAACCAGGAGACTGGATCAGTCGCACGACTGAGACATACGGATGACTCAGTCGCACGACTGAACCTTCAGTCATGTGATTGACTCAGTCGCATGCTTTAGTTGCATGACTGAACCATGCTAATGGTCTAGTCATACGATTGACTAACCCTAACCTATAAATACCACTTAATTCGTGGAAAAACGTAACACTTTCAATATTTCGACTCCTACTCGTACCCTAGCCGTCCAGAGATCTTAGAGACCCTGTTTCAAGTTCATAGATCGCATAGATTCATATTGCAATCGTTCTTAACGTTTAGATTCATTCTATGATCGATTCTACGTGCGTTCTCACTGATTGGATCGCCAATCAAATAGGATTCCGTACTATTTGAGTTGGTATACACATAAATCAGTTAATACTCCATCTGTACACGGTCCTAACAAATGGTATCAGAGCCTTGGCTCTAGATTTACGTGTGATTCAATCGATTTGGCCTAAAAATCGTGTTTTTCACTCAAAAATTCAATCTGTTTGTGTCAAAAAGTTGTTTTCGAAGTCTTCCTGGTCATAAAGTTAACGTTTTCGTCATACGGCAATTAGGGTTCGTAAGAAATTCGTGTTTGCGTCAAAATGTTCAAAACATTCGTTTTTGCAAAAACAGCAGCCTTCAGTCGCACGATTGACTCATCGCACGACTGAACTCATTTGCGCCCTCCATACGCACGATTGAACTCAGTCGTCTTGTTCATTCGCTCGACTGACTAGCTTTATATTCGCATAGACTCCAACCGCACTCTCCCTCCACACGACTGAATCCAATCGCATGATTGAATTCATCCGCATAATCCATTCCCACGGTTAACCCAATCACATAAGTTCATTCCACGAGTGGTCCATTCGCATAAGCAAAGTATTGACTTCAAAAGTTTTTAAAGTTAACTAACTGGAAGAGCAATACTCAGCTTTTAACGCAGGAGAGACACACGAATCCAGAACCTCTTACTTCTGCAAAATGAGACAGGGAATCAAATAAACCCCCTAAGCTAATAACGTTAGACGATTACCCTCAATGAAAACAACATTTTGAGATTTACTTAAATGGAGTTGATCCTAACCTTTGGGAGTCAATCGAGACAGGGTATGACATGCCAGTAGGGGCTGACGGAGTGAAACTAACTCAGTCTATACCGAATGATATATTCATCAGTTCTCTAAGAATAAACATGCTAAGAAACTTTGGATAGCCTTGGAAAAAAGCTGTGACGGGAATGATTCGTTAAAAGCTCTAAAGGCAAAAGCGTTGAGAAGGAGTTTGACAACCTCTCTTCAATGGGTAAGGAAAGTCTAGATGATGTATCGACAGGTTCTATCATCTCATGACTGAGCTACATATTCATGGAGTTAAAACACTGATGGAAGATAGTTTCCAGTTTGGCTGATAGGTTACCAGAGAAGTGGGATTCATTTGTATATAACCTATGACAGAACAGTATTTTGGAAAAGTTAATATATATGATTTCATCCTGAAATTAAGAGAGGAGGACTTAGGATGAAATAAAAGTCGCAGAAAGGAATGTATGATCAAAATCCTTCGCTTTACAACGCCTCTTCTCAAGCAACCAGTTCAGGAGCACCCCTTCAGACGACTTTTGTTTCCAGTTCAACTGCTCCTTCACAAACTATAACTTCTGGTCTGACACGTCTGGGTCATCAAGTGCCCATTTTATTGCACCAGAGGCTAATGCTATAAAGTTGAAGACTGAGAACCTCGGGAACATCACTGTGGAGGTGGCTAAAGAACCCATGGATTTATTGGCGGCTTGTGGTACACTCATATGACGGATTGGTTGCAGGAAAGATTGGTAACTTCCATCTAGCAGACGACGACTACGAACAGGTAGACGAGAATGAGCTTGAACGTATAGACATAATGTGGGCGTTAGCAAGTGCTGTACGGAGGGCTAAGAAGTTTGTTAAAAAGACAAGACAGAACTTGATAGCTACCAAAGACACTACGTTTGGGTTTGACAAGTCCAAAGTGACATGTTTCAACTGTGGAGAGAAGGGGCACTTTAAACGTGAATGTGTGAAGCCCAAGAAGACTGGCAACAGGAACCCGTTCTTGACATTCGACCGTCAGGATAAACCAATTGGGGGAGCTACATCGTCTAGCACTGAGACAAAGGCCTTGACTGCTTAAGGTGATGAAGGGCAAGACTGGACCTTCAAATTCGTGCCTCCAGGAGAATCCAACATTGCAAATGTCGAGGTGTTGGATGACGATACTGAAAGTGAAGACGATCTCGTAGTAGATATAGCTCTGTCAGAAATTGAAAAGTTGTGAAAGTGGTCAAACCTGTGATTGAAGAAGATGACAAAGTTTTATGTTTAGAATCTCCATAGCTGAAGACAATCTCTGCCTGATGGCAGATTCAACTGAATCTTCTCAGGTAAGTTCTAAAGACCAATTGTTTGATAATCATGCTTGTTTTGAATGCAATAAATTTAGGAAAAGCATTGATTTGAAATTTTCTAGGTTATTAGATCATAATGATAGCTTAGTAAAGGACTTGCAACTGTGCACAGAAGCAAATCGTGTTTTAAAACAAAACGAGCACAGTTACAAAGAAAAAATAGAACTATTAAATAAACAACTAAGAAAAACCAAAGTTGTGGCTTTAACCAAGCAAATGACATTAAGTTCTACTTAAACTCCCTTGAAGAAACTAAAAGGAGAAAGCAGTTTTGGAAGTCAAAGTAAATTCTTTAAAACAAAACTGCATAGTTGGACTAGTTCTTCACATATAGTTAAAAACTTGGTCAAAGAACGAAACAACGGGAGGGATTAGTTACAAAGTGGTTCCACCACCACATGAGATTTTTCTTAAATACTAAATGTCAACCCGTAAACAACAATCCTATTAAGGATCATGTGGTGACCACTCCTCTAGTTAGTGATCCAGATTCCACATGTCAAAAGATGGAATCTGCCACTAAAGAGAAGGAGGACACTTTGAAATCAAGGGGTAAAATGTCTATTGTTAATTTGGACGAACAGTTTAAAAAGGTTAATATACAGTTAGGATCTACCACGTCTTCTTCTGAACAGAAAGTGACTAAACAAACTAACCTACCACGTAATAATCCAAACAAACAAAAGGCAAAAGATGTTTCAACTGCTCAAAAGTTAAAGTTTATTAAAGAAGTTAAAACATCCAAACAAGAAGATTTGAAACCCAACAAGACCAAAGTCACACCGGTCTCACACTTTTCTCCACGGAGATGTCTTTCCCAACATGTAGAAGTTCGCTTATGCTACAATTGTGGAAAGAGAGGACATATAGCTTCTAATTGTCCTCAGTATCAGACACCAAGAAAGAAAGTTGAGCTTCTAGATTCTAAACAGATTTCTTCTAAAAGAAGTTCTATTACTCCACCTAAAAGAAATAATGAAATTAAGGTTCAAACCAAAAACTAGTCGTCTATTTATCACAAACAGGCATTGCACAAAGCTGGCTTGTGAAAAGAAAAATCAAGTCAATATCTGATACTAAGAGCAATAAGAAGCATGATATGCCCTCACCCTCAAATGGACAGTGGGTTGACTTTTTGATGTGTGATTCCTCAGGGATACCCAAGCCAGTTAAGGCTTGGGTCCCAAACCTTAACTAATCATTTTCTTTGAATGTGCAGGGTGTTTGTTATAGTGCTATCATAAACACGTGGATTTTAGATAGTGGAGCATCCAAGCACATGACTGAAACCTGTCTCTCCTCTCTAACGTCAAACAAATTAAGGAGGACATTTTCTTTTGGGAATTAAGGAGGATACATCACGGTACAGGGAGAAGTGGGAAATCAGAAAGTTAAGTTTGACAAGGTCAACTACTTTCAACAACTACAAACAACTTACTTTCTGTATTCCAGATTTGTGACAAAGGTTTCAAGGTGGTATTGACAACAAGAAGTGCTACATGTTGAAGAAGGAGTACACCATTCCTGAAGACCAATTTTAATGTCAGCTTTAGATACAATGATTTATATGTCCTTGGATCTAACAAGGTCTCAACAACCGATAAACAAGTCCAATGCTTCTTGTCAAAGGAAACTGAGAAAGATTCCATCTCCTGGCATAGGAGGATGGGACACATAAATCCAAGGAAGATGAATCATCTCATTCAAAATGATTTGGTCAACAAGAATTTCAACTCTATTGAATTTCCTCTTGAACTTCTTACATATGGATCTGTTCGTTCCGGTGAGCACCAAGAGTATTGCTGGGGACCTATACTGTTATGTAGTCATCGATGACTATCCAAATTCTCTTGGGTGACATTTCTGAAATCCAAATCAGAAACATTTGATTCATTCAAACAACTTGTGACCACTTTGGAATCTCTATACAAGTTAAGGTACATCAGATCCACTCAGACAATGGGACAGAGTTCAAGAATCAGTGGATGGAGGCATTCTTCAAAGAAAATGAAATTGTACATCAGTTCACATCTACCTACACTCCACAGATGAACAGGGTTGCTGAAAGGAAGAACAGAAGCTTGATAGAGACTGTTAGGACGATGCCAACAGACTCAAAACTGCCTATCCAATTCTGGAACGAGGCAGTGGCCAATGATGTTACATTTTGAATCAAGTCTTGGTGGTTAAACGACATGGAAAAATCTGTTACAAGTTGCTACAACACGTAAACCTAATCTGGAGTACCTCGAACCGTTTGGGACACCATGTACGTTGCTGAAGAAACATCAGTCAGGCAAGTTCAGTGAAAAGGCTGAAGAAGGGATTTTTCCAGGATACAACATACCGAGCAAGAGGTTTACAACAACTCAACAGGTCAAGTAGAAGTGGTGTGCAACGTCGATGTTCAGAGATACACCACCCCTCTTGCAGGAAAAGGGCCCCTTCTTTTTTGATTATGATGGATTCTTCAATTCCTTCAACATTCCTCTCACTCCTTCGGATGATGAGATATCTAGAAAGATGATGTATGATCTCTTACACACACCGCCCCTAGACTCGACAACTTCGGGTTCACAAGGCCATCCTCTAGCAGCTCAGGGGGAGTACCGGAAGTTAGTGACTCCTCCTCTGACGATGAAGATGGTGGAGAATGTTCAGGAGGAACACGAGGAACAGATTCCTACTACAACAAGTACACGGCATCTGATACTGATGCCTCTGACACTTCAGAACCTCTAACTCCAACAGCTATAGATTCGGACTCTAGAACTCACTATCTAGGTTAGGATGTAGCTGTTCCCACCACTCCCGGATATCGCGACTTAATGTTTATCATCCTCTAGACAATGTCATGGTACAATCGGGAGTACAGACACGAAATCAGCTATACTCAACTGATTATGCCTCAGTCATGGAAAAAGGATATCTTCATGATAGAGCTTATCGATTTGTGTCTTAATTTGAGCCAAAATATGTAAGTGACGCCTTGAATGATGAGGCTTGGGTGAGTGCCATGCAAGAAGAACTTCTTCAATTCAAGAAGTTAGGTGTGTGGACTATGGTGGATAGACCTAAAGGTGCTAAGGTCATTGGCACGAAATGGGTCTTAAAATGCAAGAAGGATGACCAAGGGGTCATTATCAGAAACAAGGCTCGACTTGTAGTTCAAGGATTTCGACAAGTCGAGAGTATTGATTACAATGAAGTGTTTGCACCCGTGGCAAGAATGGAAGCCATCCGTATCTTCCTAGCCTATGCATCGTATATGAAGATAAAGTATATCGACTTGATGTGAAGAGTGCATTCCTTCATGGTGAAATCCGAGAGACAGTGTATGTCAGTCAACCTGAGGGATTTGAGGATCCATATCATCGGGACAGAGTTTACAAGCTAGACAAGGCTCTATACGGGCTTCATCAAGCCCCCAGAGCATGTTACGAGAAACTCTCCACTCATCTTGTGAAACACGGGTTTTGGAAGAGGAGTGATTGATTGTACACTGCTTATCAAAGAAAAAGATGGTGACTTGCGGCTTGTACAGATCTATGTTGATGACATAATCTTCGGATCCAAAAATGAGAGTTATGTAAAGAATTTGAAGCAGTTAATGAAGCAGAGTTTCAAATGAGTGAATGGGAGAAATGAAGTTTTCCTCGGATTACAGGTGGATCAGACACCTATGGAATTTCTACATCTAACCAAGTATGTATGCGAATTCTCAGTCGATTCGATATGGAGAATGCTTCGACAGCTGGAACTCCTCTTGCTACAAACCACGATGTAGCACCCACCCGACAATAGTGGCGATCTGGTTGATGCTACCATGTACCGAGGCATGATCGGATCCCTCATGTATCTCACAGCCTCACGACCTGATATCATGTACGTGACGTGTCTATGCTCTAGATATCAGGCGAAACCGAAAGTCAACCATCTTATTGGGGTTGAAAGGATATTTTGTTATCTGAAGGTACACCAACACTAGGGTTGTGGGATCCTCATGATGATGACTTCGAGCTTACGCCTATAGTGACTCGGATTACAGCGGTTGAAAAATAAACTACAAGTCAACATCAGCAGGATGTCAATTCTTTGGGAGGAGATTAGTGACCTGGCAGTGTAAGAAGCAGACCTCGGTTGCTCTGTCAATCTGTGAAGCCGAATATGTTATTGCTGCAAGTTGCTGTTCACAAATCATCTGGATTCAATAGCAAATGCGGGATTACGGTTTGCAATTCTCTAATACTCCTATATATGTTGATAACTCTGCTGCGATAGCTGTAACTAAAAATCCAGTCCAACATCCTAAAACCAAACACATCGGGATTAAATATCATTTTATACGTGATTGCTTTGAAAAACATTTAATCGATGTGGTTTAAAATAATACGATTTTCAACGTGCTGGCCTCTATACAAAATCTTTTGATAAACCGAGATTTCTATATCCCTTAGAGGTTATATGGCGTGAAATAGAAAGTGACGTAA
Source organism: Flaveria trinervia (assembly GCA_025506515.1). NCBI lineage: Eukaryota > Viridiplantae > Streptophyta > Magnoliopsida > Asterales > Asteraceae > Flaveria > Flaveria trinervia. Next base: position 85,503,061 of record CM046447.1, read on the forward strand.
TCTCAGAAGATGAAAATGTGTAGCCCGACACTGTGTTTATTTTCATTTTTATTTTTATTTTTATTTTTATTTTTATTTTTATTTTTATTTTTATTTTTATTTTTTTCATTTCCTATATTATAAAATTCAAAAACTGCAAAAGATTTTCGATTTTAGAGTTTTAGGGGGAGAATAGGTTAAGACGTTAGTTTTAATTTTAGTTGTTCTAATTTCAGTATAAAAAAAACCGAGGGAGGAGGACAGGCTAGCTAATAGAAATAAAATATTTTCTGTGATACCGATTCAATGACTATGGAAAATAATAGTACACAAGAACAAAGAATTTAGGACTTTAAAAGATTGAAATTGAATTAGAGTTGAGCAAATAACAGGAAAAATAATACAATAAAGTAGCTACTAGCTACTACTAGGTAACACAAAGAAAGTAGATCTAAAGGATGTTAGACCACCACATGATGTGTCGGTAAATTCAACACAATAGATGATTAGACCTCATTGGTGACTTCAATTTAAACTAAGTTGTTCAACTACTGTGGGTTTCCATCTTATCACTAGTTAACCAATCAATTATTTCCAATAAAGGGGTGACGAGCAATTAAACGCCACAAATGTGTGCGGATGACCCAAAAAGAGCAAGCACGAAAAAATTGAAACATAATGCAATCAGCTAATAACAAATGTTGTTGGTGCGTTATGTGCAAAAAGAAAATATATATATAATATATATATATATATATATATAATATATATATATATATATATATATTATATATATATATATATATATATATATATATATATATGCTCTAACAAGAAGATAGGTTGTGTGCCTCTCTCGCTGTGCGGTAGCACTAACCTGAGGATAAGCATAACCTAGATATTCTAGAATTCATTGTGTTGCCGCCTCTCTGCTGTGCGGTGGCACTGACCTGAGGCTTGGCTTCCCTTTGAAAGCTCTAAGAATAGTTTCTTCTTGTCAAAATACCCGTAGACCGCTAAAAAATCTCCTGAGGAATGTTGATTACCATATAAGCATAGTATCCACAAATGCTCGTGAAATAATTGAACCTAATGAATCACCAATCTATGTCAAAAGTCTGTGTATGGATTTAAGTGGACAAGTATACTGACAATCATCGTGGCGGCAATTCTTGCAAGTCCAAATCAATATGTGCATCTTATAGTACTAGTATGATTTTCTAAACTTGCTAATGACTCTCGATGAAAACAAGAATCTAGCATCAAAATATTTTGGTAACACGCCCTAAATGATTTGATTACTTGTATGATTCTATAATGAATCGTTCTAGTTATGGTCATAATAACTTGAAGCTGTACTGTTCTAGAAAGAAATCTGCTAGATATCTATCGTAAAATTTCCACCTCACACAAAATCGCAAAAATACGTTCAATTTTATATTTCAGTTATAGTTGTTTTATTTTGTTTAAATATTAGTCAAATTAGTTTTAATAGTCGGACTATATAGTGGAATTTTATCTAGGAGTTAATCACTTAAAAAATGTCACATATGAGGTGACCACACATGTTTTCAAATGTCAAATGGGTCACGTCTGAGGTGACAAAATGTTTTACTGTTAATAGGATCACGTCTGAGGTGATCAAATGTTTCCAAAGTTAAAAACGATCATGTCTGAGATGATCGAATGCTCCTAATGTTTTACCAAGTGTTAAAATGGATAAATGTAAAGTGTTCATAGAGTCAAAATTATAAGAATGATCTGTTCGCACGACTGGACCATAAGTATGGACCAACCATACGATTGGGACATGCAAATGAGCCCAATCGCACGACTAAGCCACACGTATGGCCCAGACGTGCAATTGGACTATCAGCATGGGAAACTTCATGCGATTGGATCATCAAAATGAACCAATCGCACAAATGGAAGCAGCCGAATGGGTGGGCGTACGACTGAAACCCAGTCGCCCGACTGAGTGTGACCGATTGAGTGAGTCGCACGACTGAGACTCAATCGCACGAACAAGCTGTGCGATTAAGTCCAGTCGCACGACTGGAGAAAACCCTAGTATAAATAGAGGGGGAGTCGGTCGCAAACCTTATTCACCCCAAATCGCTCACGCTTATCGCACGACTTAACGAACCTCTGCTCGGTTTTCTTCTGATTGCTCTAAACTGCTATTTGTTGTACTCTAACGATTTCGAGCAATTGTCCAGGTAATGCATGATGTTCTACACTCCAAAGATTCAACAATTTGTGCCCACGACACTCGAATTTTTGCCCTAAAACTAACCGAGACTAGTTTGACTATAAAACTGATAAAATTAAGTTAAATGTGAAAATAAAGGTTATTATGAGCTAGGTTGGGTGTTTGCGAGACTAATGAGCTATTCCACGACATCTAACATTACGATTTGCTCAAAATTTAAATTTGAATGACCCAACAGTCTGTCATGCGAATGGGCGCCCTGATGAACTTCAATCGCACGACTGAGCCGGCAAGTGGCTCAGTCGAACGACTGAGATGGGCAAATGGCACAACCACACGACTGAAACATGCGAATGAGGTCAGTCGCACGAATGGTTCAACCGCTTGGTAGAGCATACGACTAAGCCAAGTCGCATGCTCAGTCGTGCGTATGAGCTCAATCGCACGACTAAACCTCAGTCGCACAGTTCATTCGCATGATAGAACAGAAAGATTCAAGTTAAGAAATTCAAATGGTTAGTCATCTACACACTCTAATGTTTATTATATTATGTAACAATTGACGAGTCGTTGGACCATGAGCACTAAGCACAACATATGTGCTCACCTGGATTTGACTTCCAGGAAAGCTGCAGAGTTCACGGGCATCATCACATTCCTTCGGAGATCTAGGATATTTCGAGCCATCTCGACACCATGTACACCTTATCGCTCAGTCCAACAAGCTTTCTGGGAAAGCATTGTTGTGGACAGGTCCTCTGAGCCCCATTGTATCAAGAGCTTGATATTCGGCCATGCCATTGAGATCACAGAGGATGATCTCAGGACTGTTTTAGAGTTTGGAGATGACGCTGATTGCCCCACACGACTACATCCATTTATGGTCCGAGGCTACTTTCTGAGGGCTAAGTACTCTGGGGACATCAATGCAGGTGTGCTCAACAAGAGCAACCTGTGCCCCCAGTTTAAGTACCTCGCCCATGTGCTGCTCAAGTGCATAGCTTCACGTAAGGGAGGGTTCGACGAGCTATCCAATCATATCCAGAATGCTTACGTAGCGTTGGTGTTGAACAATCCATTCAGCTTCTCTAGGATGATCTTCACCTATCTGGTGGAGAAATTAAGAGGAAGGGGAAGGAGGGGTTTTGTATGTACCCTTGATTTATTCAGATGATCATTGATCAGAAGCTACCATCGCTGCCTAAAGAGAAGGAGGTCACAGTAGTGCTTGAAGTGATGGATAATACCACTTTGGGCCGCATAAGGGTGTACAGGGGGAAGCAAGTGAAGCCCCTGTCAAGAGATTGTTCGGGCATCTGGCCCGAGAGGATTATGTGGCACCCGCTAGGAAGAAGTGGTGCCACGGGGACAATGATTCGGATGTGAGCAGATTGTGCTCGGATGATGACTCCGACAATGATGATAGTGGTGATGGTGGAGATGCAGGGCCCGCCCATCGAGGGCCCCCACTGCTGATATAGCATCTCCATCATCCACCCAAGGTGGAGCAGAGTCAACTGGTTTCCATCAGGACTTCCGTCCTGATGAGGAGGAGGAGACAGACGAGGAGCCTTTGACTCGTACTATGGGGAGCAAGGTCGTTGCCACCGACCGAGGTATTTGGGAGGTTGGAGGATGCCCTAGCGAGTCTGGGAGACTGCTGCAGATCCCACTTATGCCCCTGATCAGCCCAGCAGCATCCCAAGGGGAGCATCCTCCTCAAAGGGCATGAGGAGAAAAAAGATGGCTCAGTGCCATGGGATGAAGACTAAGAGGAGGAGGATTACATTCGTCACTACCACCACTACCTCTACCACAACCACTACTACCACCATTCCTCCCACTACCACTACCTCTACCACTATCACCACTACCACCATTCCACCCACCACCACTACTACCACTCCACCCACCATGACTACCACACCTCCACCTATCACCACCACAGCCACCCCTTCACCATCCATACATATCCCACCACCCATCTACTCTACATCTACTACCACCATCACCACTCCCGGAGCCGGGACCTCATCACAGGTCCCAACTACTTTTGGATCCTCTTCCTATCCGTTGGGTTAGAGGAGCAGCTGGCTAACCTGAATCGGTTAGTACTGAAGCTGCTGGCGATGGATGAGCAGAGAGCCCCTCAGCTTAATTAGCTGATGGAGCTCAATGTTTCCAAGCCTAGAGGATTGAGGCTCAAAGCCAATAGATCGCGGAGTTGCATGAGATGCAGGCTTCATCTGACAGAGGATTGAGGCTTAGAGTCAAGAGATCATAGAGCTACGTGAGATGCAGACATCCGCTGTACAGAGGATACAGGATTGGAGGCAAAGAAAAAGAAGCTCATGTTGAGGCTCAAGGGATCCAAGGATGAGCCACTAAAGATTAGAGAAGGGGATGACGATGGTGATGATGATGATGATGATGAGGATGATACTAATGATGATAGGGGAGATAATGATGCGAGAGAGAATGAGAGCAGAGATGATAAGGAGGGTGATGATGCTGCTGCATCTGCTGCCACTCGAGCAAGAGAGAGACGATCCAAGAGAGCTCAGGATCAGGGTGCCTCATCCTCAGCCCCGCCAACTGAAGAACCCATGATTCAAGATCAACATAATGATTAGATGTTTATGTATTTTGAACTTTTGTGTAATTGAATCATGTATTAAATTTATGCATTGAATGTTTATGTATATATTTGATTATTTAACTGTCTTGATTATTAACTAATGAATGATGTGTTACATGTTTTAAATCAAGCAGATCAACCATCTCAGCAGGATGAATATGATGTTGCTCCCCTGCAGCAGATCAAATCCCAATTCACTATGATACTTGATCTGCAAGGGATTGTCAGGAGGTCAGTAAGCTACACTCCCGAAGAAGGAGAAATCATCACGAACTCACTGATGAGCAACTCGTAGAGATGTTCTGGTTAAATCCGGATGAACTGGTTAAAGATGCACTTACCATCGATGTTGCTAGTGATGACAAGCTCAACGATATGGATGAGATAGAGATTGAAGATGTCACAGCACAGCATTATCGAGAAGATACTGATCGAGAGGGATATATGGTTCCTAATTTTGGGGATACTCTCGACAGTGATATGTATTCTAAACTGGATTTGACAAAAAAGGAGGCCAAGAAATCAGAAAGCCAAGCCCAAGCCTCGAACGCTAATGTTGAGATCAAAAAGGCTGAATGGGTGGCTGTGTTTGCAGAGATCCATGCCAAACCACAACGCCAAAGCCGAGTGCCACGCCAAGCTACAAGTTAAAGAAGCATCTAAGGTGTCTGGCCAGAATTATAGCATGGGCTTATTTTGAGGATCTTAATGTATATGCATGTACAGCGGGAGATGAGAAGGGAATCGATTACTTTAGATTCCCACATGATCTGAAGACTCTCCCTGGTTTGAGATTAACCAGCTGGCACACATGAACCCGATGTATGCTCACCCCAAGAAGATGTCAGGCTAGTTTGAAGCTGCGTTAAAGAAAGAATACCACACTAGATGGGTTAACTTCAAGCCTCAACGACCTACGAGGTATATTCGAAGGTCGGAGGTGGACCCAAGGACTGGGAAACCCAAAGTGGTGCTGAAGTGGAGTCCTTCGCGCACTATGTCAAAGATTCCCATAAGGGAAATGCCACAGGACTTCACTCCCCACTTCAAGTGGTGGTATTATGATTGGAGAATAGGAGAAGCGGTCATAGTTTTGCAGAAAGAGAGCCAAATGGAGACCATCCGGGTATTTGACCAATATGGCTAACCAACCTGTCAGTTAGTGATGTTTATACTTTATATAGGTGGCCATTATTCTATGATATGCAGGATATGGTACAGGCCCTCCAGTTTCAGAATGTGATAAGACTGTTTTGCATTAGAGATACATGTTGGAGTCACAGTCGAGGAGAGTCATAAGAAGTTTGACGAGCTAATGAAGGATGCCAGACGATGAAGGAAACTAGGTCCAAGGGGGAGTTTGTTGATACATATGTACCTAGTTTACGATCTTAATGTAATATGTCTGTCATGTCCTAAATGTAAACGAAATGTATGAGTTAAATGAAACAGAATATGTGATTGATGATCTTAATGTTAAATGTTTCAGTGTATGTTTCAATGTTTTTTATTTGTTAACGCATATTGAACCAACTATATAGGTTGTGGTGTTTGAATAGATCTTAGTCAAGTAATGATGAGAAACATATACAAACTTAGTCGTATGAAGTTTTCATACGAATGGACCATACGCATGAATACTTCATGCTAATGGACCAGTCGTACGACTGAACTAGGAGACTGGATCAGTCGCATGACTGAGACATATGGATGACTCAGTTGCACGACTGAACCTTCAGTCGTGTGATTGACTCAGTCGCATGCTTTAGTCGCATGAGTGAACCATTCTAATGGTCCAGTCGTACGATTGACTAACCCTAACCTATAAATACCAATTAATTCGTGGAAAAACGTAACACTTTCAATATTTCGACTCCTACTCGTACCCTAGCCATCCAGAGACCTTAGAGACCATGTCCAAGTTCATAGATTGCACAGATTCGTATTGCAATCATTCTTAACGTTTTGATTCATTCTAAGATAGATTCTACGTGCGTTCTCACTGATTGGATCGCCAATCAAATAGGATTCCGCACTATTTGAGTTGGTATACACGTAAATCAGTTAGTACTCCGTCCGTACACGGTCCTAACAAACTACCCTCACATTGACAAATCTACCTTCTCCACCCATCAAGATCACCTATCAGAGATGTCCAAAACGAACCCTTGTTCAATCTCTACTGATTGAACAAGTTCTCACTGTTCTACCCGAAAAGGCTAGAGTGGAAACATAGGCTCCCACTCAACCTGAGGTCCCACCTTCGTTCACCATTGACCTCAATATGGGTATTAAGTCTCCTCAGTCTCAATCCCATGAGCCCGAATCCCAACCCAAAAGCCCTCAGGGTGAGTCTCTATACTCCCCTGAGCAGCCAAAAAGGACAGCCCCACCAAAGGCTCAATGCCATTAGACATTGAACAAAGTCCCGAGTCATTAGGCATCACTTCCATATCCTTCACTGACCTATTGATAGGATCTGATGACGAGTTCATGTCTCTTTATGGCAATGAAGTTGAACCACAACACCCATCAAAGGATCAACTGAGCACTACTACAAGTGAGTCCCACTAGAATAGAGAGAACTCATGTAGATTCAGCTGCCACTACTACAGGTGCCTCAATGAGCCCTCAAGACAGTGCTAACATTGATGATACTAAATCTATGGAAACCAAGCATTCTGATGACCCTAAAAGAGACATCATTATGCATAGGAAACCAGGGTCCAAGAAACCACATCTGGTGGTGAGGATGAACATACAAGGCATGTACCTAATCTCTCCATGATTCTTCTTATAAAGATGAGGGAAGACTGAAACTCACCATTCAAGACCTACTCACTAAAGTCTCAAACCTAGATTCAGGGTTAAAACTTTAGAAAGTAGGTCTGCCACTCAGCAACTTAAGATTGACAATCTCAAGGCTAAACTAGCTAAGAAACAGATTAAGAGGTCTGTTAGGCATGTACCAGTTCAAGTTTCCCTGACTTCTTTCTCTAGCTCATCTAGCTCTCAAGATGATGCTACCAAAAAGGGGGAGAATGTTCAAAGACAAACACCCATGGTGTCCAAGAGCTCAATTGTCTCAAAGATCTCTTCAAAATATCCTTCTCAGCACTCAGATGTCTTCCTTAAGCCTCCTCTAGTTACCCTACAAGTGTATCCCAGGATGTTAAAAGATCTAAACAAGTTTCTTACATTGTTTCTCATGGGATCTTTTATGTGGGAGCTAGGACCAGATATCTCTATGGCCTACTTTAGAGTTGAAGAGCTTCAAAGGTTGAATACACCTCTATCACTTTTGAGGAAGTTGGTCAACCTAAGGTCTAAATAGAACCTGATATTAATTTCGAAGGGGAAATAGAAACTGATGGCCCAAGAACCAAAAATATTGGGACAGAGAGTGTATTACCATAGACTTCCAAAGTAGAAGTCAAAGCTACGAAAGAACAATTTCACTCTTCCGAAGTCGAGATGGAAGTTGCGGAAGGACTCTTCTCCTTGTCCGATGATCTTATCATCACAGATGCAATCCTCGAGCTAGCATCTGAGGTGAGCAGAGAGGACTTTCTCAAGTTACCCATCACTCAATCATCATCATCATCTCATGCTCCAAAAACCACTCAACAGCCTGAATCCTCTTCTCAAGAACCTCCAAGGTCTAAAGCTTCTAAAGATGTCAAAGGAAAAAGGAAGATGACTAAGAAAGAACTGCTAGAGGAGGAAATGTTGGAGAAATGAAAAGAAAGGGAAGACTACCCTCTGGGAAACTACTAGCTGCTAGTAGCAAAGCAGCTGTAGCCAACCAGGAGGCAACTAATAAAAAGAAAAGAGTGGAAGTAATTTACAGACTTGTCAAGATAGGAGCTGTAATGAAGAAGTGCTCCTCTTACCATTAGAGGAGCTGATTGAATTAGAAAAGGTAACCCTGCTACTAAAAAAACAAGAAGAAGCAGCAAGGTTGGCCTTGGAAGAAGAAAACCTGAGGAAAAAGGAGGAAGTCAATCAAAGGCTAAGGAGTGAGAGAATAGCCTTTCTAAACTCTAGAGGAATCTCTTGAGAAACTTGCTCCACATAACAATGACGATCCTGTGGCTGGTAAACAAAGAACAAGATCAAATAGAGAAGGAAAGAAAGAAGGCTTCCAGGGAGAGGATAAAGGAGAGAAAGAAGAAGGAAGATGATGCTGAGCTTGCAGCCCTAAAGAAGTCTGGGGACAAAGCCTGGATGAAAGACTATCTCAGGGGCCATGGCTTCTCAGGTAAGCAGGTTGGACCTATGTCAATAAAGACCCTGCAGTGTATTGTCAGTGAGATCAAAGCTAACATACGCCCAGGAAGAAGGAAAGAGATGTACAAAAGAGTACAGGGGATGACTTTCACATGTTCTTCACTACCACAACCTCAACCCAAACCTATCCCCTTCCCTTTCCCTATCAAAACTGCCAACCTCTGAGCCTTACACCCCTGAACCCACATTATCAACCTTATTCATTTCTTCACCCACTCAATCCAAACAACCACCAAAACTACCCATTCTCAAACCTAAAACCTTACCAAAAACCCAATCCTCATCAACCAAACAACCACCCAAGTCATCCTCTCATTCACCCAAATCTCTTTCCTTAGAAGAATTTAAAGAGATCAAGAGGAAGCTTATTAACTACACATCTTTGAGAAATATCTCCTATGAGAAGGAGTCTATCAAATTGACTTACATAGACAACTCCTCAAGTTCCCTCACAAGAGAGTAATTTCTTAATCTCCCAAGAGGAACACTGGACCAAGTTGCTAGACTACTTGGCCTCAATTTTGATTCCTTAAATATGAAGAGAAGAAGCTCAAAAGAACGCTCATGACTCTACTGGATACAAAGAAAGGGGACAAGGTTCCTAGTCAGCCCCTTGTGCCAAGAAAGAATATTATCCAGTGAAGGCTCGATAAAGCATCTCACAACTTTGTTATGGAGAGAAAGAATGGAGAGAGGAACAGGCTGAATGCCTCTTCCCTGCTACACTCTAGCAGATTCGATATTGCTGAGTTAACAGAGAAGCCATTCTCCAATCTCTCCAACTCCAAAATAGCTTCTCACATTAGAAATCATCTGAGCAGCCTTCATCTTGCTGAGCTAACTATAAAAGCCAAGACTAAAGAGGAGTTGAAGCTGAGAGAGAAGGAAGACAAGGAAAGGTCAACCATCAAAGGAAAATCTTTTCTACAAATGGTGGAAGGCCCTGAATTAGAACCAATAGTTAGTGGGAGTATGACTATAACTCCCGTCAACTAACTCTCTACAGAGGGACTTAGCAGAGGTACATGTCATTCAAAGTGACAGACTGGATCTCCTGTCTCGGAATGATCTATACAAACTTCTCAACCCCAATTCTGGGAAGAACAAAGAAACAGATAAATATCTGCCTTTCCCAGTGCTGAAAGTTTTGAGGTGCAGAAACAAGCGAGGTTTTGGTAGCATCAGCCTAGGGAGAGTTTGTTGGATCAAGAAGAAGGCTGGTGCAACCAAAACCAAACACTTAAAGTATTTGAGTACAACCAATGAAGTTCTTCTGAATACAAGTTCAACACTTCCAAAGGTATATGCTGAACTTCCGAAGCAAAGCTCAAAGGAACTTCCAAAGATAAGCTTCAACTTCCGAAGACCAAGTATCTGCTCTTCCGAGAGTTCAACACTTAGAAGAAATGAAGACTGCAACTTCCGAAGAATGAATTCCAAAGGAAGCCTCGGAAATAGTAGCCACTTCCGAAGTATAAATGTCTTCGGAAGAACAAGTTCTTACGAAGTCAGTTAACCTTTGGAAGGACTACTATATATGGACCAATGGATATAAGTATGGTGTCTCTGACACTCCGCTGCAAGACCTCTGATACTGCATTGTGTTTTCACAGAAGGCCATATAGTTGACCAAACTTTATTCCACTGCTCAACTTTATTCCACAGTTACCAACTTTAGTTGGTGACAAAAGGTAAGTCATGCACATGTCATGACTATCATATCTTAGATAAGACATTATCTAAGATACCTTAACTATAGCTTTGTAGCATTTGCTTTAGTTATAGGATTCCAGCTGGTATCAAAGTATATCCGGTTGTAGATAGTAGTATATATAGTTTCTCATTGTAACTCTTGTACTAAGCTTGTAAGAGTCTTGTAATATTTTAAGTTGAGAAGTAATATATACAAGTATCTTGAAAATTATTCTCTTGTGTTTTTCTTTGTGTTACTTAGTATATTATAATCAACTCTTAGAAGAACTCTACTTCTTTAGTGTTCATCAGTGAGTTTGAGAGAAATATACTTGTGGTGAATACAAAAACCGATCCTGCACATAGTAAGTCAGGGGTTTAAGAAAAGATGTTATGAAAATTATGTGTACTAGAGATAATAAACTAAAAGTGAATTTGTGTATCTCTTATTGTATGTTGATGACATGTTAGTAGCTTGTAAAAGTAAGAGAAATATCTAGGTTACAAAGCAGTTGTTAATGCATGAATTTGACATGAACGAGCTTAGGGATGCTAAGAAAATTGTAGGCATGGAGATCAACAGAGATAGGAGTTTGAGGCAGTTGAAGTTAACTCAGACTGGGTATATCAGCAAGATTCTAAATAAATTTTGTATGGAAAATTCTAAACCAATGGTTACCCCTTTAGCTCCACATTTTAAGCTGTCTAAGATGGATTCACCCATATCTAAAGTAGATAGAATTTAGATGAGTAAGGTCCCATATGCTAAAGTAGTTAGATGTTTGATGTTTGATGTTTGATGTATCTAATGGTTTGCACAAGACCAGAAATAGCATATGCAGCCAGTGTTGTAAGTAGATATATTTCATGTCCTGGTAAACCACATTGGGAGGCCGTGAAGTGGATATTTAGATACCTTAATGGTACTAAAGAATCGGGTTAGTATTTGGTAAGGATCAAAGTGTAGAAAAAGTACTTCTAGGCTATGGTGATAGTGATTTGGAAAGTATTTGGACAATGGTAGATCTATGATAGTGTATGTATTCATTTTGTTTGGAAGTGTGGTTAGTTGGAAGGCAACCTCGCAATCAATAGTTGCCTTGTCAATAACTGAGACAGAGTTTGTAGCCTTAACAAAAGTTGTCAAGGTATCTATTTGGTTAAATGGTGTGATCATTGAATTGCACGTGATGTTGTGTAGTAATATGGTGCCATGTGACAACATGGGTGTAGTATAGTTAGCAAGAAATCAAGCGCATAATGAGAGGACTAAGCATGTAAGGGTTAAGTTGTATTTCATAAGAGATATTGTGAAGGCTATAGAAATTAAGATTAAAGACATTGATACACTTGATAATAGTGATAATATGCTTACCAAGTCATTACCAGGTCCTAAGTGTGAATATTGTTTGGAGATTTTGAACATGGACGGAAGATTGATCCAAAGTGGAGATTGTTAAAGAGGTGGATTAACTTCAGGGACCTGTTATGTCATATGCTCAAAGTGTTGTTGTTGGGTTATTATGTCTGATTAATAACTCAAGGTTTGAATGTGTCAATGTTTCATTTTCACTTGACTTATGTCTGATTAATAACTCAAGGTTTGAATGTGTCAATGTTTCATTTTCACTTGACTTAAGTGTGAAGATTAGTAATCATGTGTTCGAGTTCGTTAATGATTTTTATATAGCTTGTGATAGTTGATCTTGAGGGTAACATTTTCATTCTTGTTTTCTTATTGTATTTTTTCATTATCAAATCAATATAGTGTTCCTTGTTCATGAATGAGTGATTGTGATTCAATTTCGCAAAACGATTTCATCATTTATATATGTAATTTGTAAAGGGTGGTCACTACCATATGACGTAGAAGCATAAAGGCAATCATTTCTAGATTATTAAGAAGATTAAGAGATGGTCACTCTCTAGATTACTGAGAAGATTATTGATGATCTCTTTCAACTTGTAACAAGAGAAAAACACACTAACACCTAGTGAATTTTCCTGTGTGTTCATTTATGGTTTTATATTGTTAACAGTTACCTATTGGGATTCTTATTACTTGAAAAAAGATTTTAAACTCATTTTAACAACCACATGTACACTTTAAATTATACTAGAGTTTTAATTATTCAAGTATCTAACATTTTATGCATTCTATATTATATCTTTTGAGATTATATGATATTTCTATCTACTCAGTTTCAATGTGGTTAATGACGAGTATAACCTAATATAATATCAATCCCGAACCATCTCATATTCAAGTATGCTTTGGGTTGGACATTAGTTCTGTCATCTAAATGATTGCTAATAGTAAGATGTGCAAAAAAATTATAACAAGAATGTTGAACTTGGATCACTCCAATGTCAAAGCTTAGTGAGGGCCGATGGAAGAGCCTTATTTTCATTAATAGTGTTAATTTTCAGCTTGATAGTAAATATTTTTTTAATATATTTAAGTTTGTTATCTTTAAAATAGTTTATTCTTACCTCTGCCTTTTTATAATTTGATTTAAGCTCTGTCACTTACTCAATTATAGGCTCTCTTTTATAAAGTAGTGGATCTCTATTTAACAGCTGCGAAAAGAATTTGTAGAACACCCCCATAAATTTGCATCATTCATTTCTACTTAGGAAATGTTTAAATACAAAGTTTATTTTCACATAAGTATACAAAGTTAACACGTAATAAAAAATACACACGAGTGAAATTTTCACTTAAGAAGATGAATTAACATGCATAAAAAGAATTATCACGCAAATATGAAATTATTATGCAGGGCGTATTCTGACATGATAATTTTACATCTCTACATGATAATTTTACATCTCTACGTGAAAATTTCACGCAAATGTAATTTTTATAGCGTAATAATTACATCCCATTTTATATACTTTGTACGAAAAAAAACTTTTCTTTCTAATCTTTCTCTATTCTTTAATTTGTTACATATTTATATTTCTCTTGTAATAGAAGACAAATGATATCCAAAAGTGATTTATGGTTAATATTTTATACCTAAAATCATGGCTTTTAAGATTTTAAAATCTACAACTTTTGAAAATTTGTCACAGAGACTAATCGTCTTTGGAAACCGTAAGAAGGAACTTAAATTGTGAAAATTAGCACACAACAAATGCTAGTATAGTTTTTTTAACAACAGCAAATTATTATATATAAATGACCTAGCAAGAAGGTAGATTGAAATAATAAAATTACAAGAGTATCCATTTCATATTACATATTAAGAAAATATAATGCCAAGCTATCCTACCAAGACCGTCCAAATTATTTAAACCCGATCTATTCTTGATCAAATTAAAATATTAACTTTAATTTCTTCAATTGTATTGTTAGTATTGCTTTTCTTTTGATTAAAAATAACGTTGTTTACCAATTGAAACAAGACATATTTGAACTCGGCTTGAATGTAAACCGGGACAACTCGGATTTAAAGCCAAGCTGAAATCCGAGCTCGAGCGTGAATTGACTCATTTTCACTCGGTTTATACTTCATAAACACAACTAAAAATATGTCATACAAAATGAATATAACATACTATGTAACTCATACTTGATCTAAATCAAGTTTTACAAAATATAACCAATATAAAAAAAACAGTTTATCAACTTGAAAGTAAGAAATAGAGTAGAAGAAATTTTGTGATTTGAACTCGTTACCTTCAAAACTTGAAATTTAAAACTTGAAACACTGACCAATGACAATGATATTTTGAACTAGCGTTGGCAATTTAACAATTATGTATAATATATGTTATATACATAAAAAGAATATATAGTACAACTAACGTAATCCAAGCCATACGGAGCCGATCTAACAAGCGGGCTAAACTAAGCTAGCTTGGCTAAGTCCTGTTTCAAACAAAGCCATTTTAAGAGAACTTTTTCTTAGTCTTTTTCAAATGCTTTAAACCCCGAACTATTTAAACAACACTAGTAGTAAACTTTTTCACTTCTCTTAAATAGAATGATGAACTATCCTAGACTCCACTTGTTCTAAATCTACATTTTTGTTTAACATAAGATCTAAATCATTATCATAGAAAGAGCCATACATCTCACAGATAGCTAGTATTAAAAAAATTATAACATTGTATGACACCATAAACCAGAAAACAAATACACATAAATAAACTAGAAAACAATACATGTTTCCACATATAGCGACTGAAACCTTATACGGTCAGACGACACAGAAGATTTAGTAGAAAATAATGGTTGGGTCACAGCAACACTCGTCAAGAAGGCAGCAACAACACAGTGCTGCCAGACTGCACCAAAATCAACATCATAATTTATATGCATCATTAATAACAATTTATATTCGCAAAATAATAATAATAATATATAATAATAATAATAATAATAATAATAATAATAATAATAATATATAATAATAATAATAATAATAATAATAATAATAATATTATTATTATTATTATTATTATTATTATTATTATTACTACTACTATTATTATTAATGTACAGTAACTTGGAAGAAAAGAAATAGAAAGTGACTGTACATACCAGCCTTCAAGGAAGCCAGTTCTCTTCTGGGCGGAGGAGCGGCGTAGTACCGCGGTGGTGCCATCACCGGCGGCCCTTGATAATATCCTCCTGTTGAATACAATGTATCATCATCTCAACTTAAAAAAATATAATGAAATGATCGGAAAATAGTTTAAAAAAATAAAGAAAGAAAAGTGAATACCTTGAGCAGGGTAAGGGTAAGAATATTTTGGCTCATTCATGATGTTTGCAAAGTGATGAATGGTGTGTTGTGGTTGCTTTTTCAATATATAGAGGAAAATGTTGAATATAACTTTTGCATATGTAATATAGTAACATAGTATGTCGTGTAACAAACAGGTTGATTAAATAATATATGAAATAATTTGTAATGAAAATTTAAAATTATAAATGATATTTGTAAATAAGATGTGATTGAGTTAAGATAAATAAACAGTTCAACTAAAAACAATAATAATATCAATTTAAAATTTCATTTTATAGATTTTGTTTTTAATTGTTTTCTTAAACATTATGGTTTTTTTATTTTATTTTGAAAAATAATTATGCTATAAAACTTAGAAAAAAGTGGTATTAAAATACTTTGTATTTAAAAAAAATTGTGTCATATATTTTTAAAGTTTATTTTTCATTATAATATCAAGTTTTTAAAGTTTTACAATATCAAACTTCTTTATTTAGAAAATTTTTAAATAATATAACTACTATATATATTTTTATCATTTATTAAAAGAGAGATACAGGAAAATAAAAATAAGAATACTTAATATGTTGACATGTGATATAAACAACATTCGTTTATTATATGTTATAGATTGCTGGTGTGAGCGTAAAACGTCCAGTTATAACCATTTGAGTCATAGTGGTGAAGTAACAGATCGAATTGGATTTCAACTTTTTTTTATATTTTTTTTCTTTGAAATCTTATTAACAGATTAATTTAACACTTAGGGCAGGATATTTTATTTATTAAAGTTTTCAAAAGTGTAAATATAAAATATAAGGTATTATTATACTTTGTTTAAATTAACAATATTTATCGTTAAAAAACTACATATACATATAATGTTAGGATTATTTGACAACTTAAAGAATATATTTAGAACTACAATTGTGAAGCACAAATTTGCAAGAGTATACTGTTAAATCAAAGATTATATATATTAACTGCTTAAAAAAGATTATATATGTTAACTCCATAGGCTATTAAAAATATTTTTCATTTATAGAAAAATATATTAACATGGTTGTTCATAAAATGCCAAGGGGATGACATATGCATGCAAGAAAAAGCATTAGGATATAATGGTGGAGTGGTTGTTATATCAAAAATATCATTTTTCTTGTAGAATGTAGAACCAAACCCATTTACTCATAATTAATATATTCGTATATAATCCAGTCATTAAAATACCCATAGCAATAGCATTCACATCCTATTTGTTATTTTTATTTTTATAATTATATTAATAAAAAAAATTAAATTTTAATTAAATAATAATTTTATACATTTGTCATTATCTTTTTATATTTTTTAACTCACAAACACTTTAAAAATATTAAAATTTTTAAAGAGGTTGAACAATGTATTATCATATATATAGATAAATAGTAACATGTATTCTGTCATCTACTCACAATCATTCTATATAATATAACAAATACATTCACAAAAATATAAAAAACGGAACGTGAATATGCCAATATTGTGTATTAGACTACTAGTAATAAAGTTAGGTTTTAGATCAAGTTTATCACTAGTAACCCATTACAAGAAAAAATGTAAACTTTCTTAAAAACAATAATCTAGAACATCAACAACACAAAATATGAACAATCTCAAAAAGTCATAAACAAAACAAACATAAACTCTCAAACTAACTAATTCATTAATAGAAAGATCGACACAACGGTCATCACCGGTTTACTAATTTCTAGAAATAATTAGAGAGATAGAATAAGATGATCGAAGGGAATCACAAGAAACCTTAATAGACAAATATGAACTTGGCGTGTTAGGGTTTCGGAACATAACAACAACATATATATATATATGTATGTATGCATGCATGCATGCATGCATGTATGCATGCATGTATGTATGTACATGTATGTACATGTATATATATATATATATTATATATATATATATATATATATATATATATATATATATATATATATATATATATATATATTAAAAACCAAATCTGCAAAGCACATCATTAGCCTATCTACTTCATGAACATATCCCGAAAAGCCCATCAACTCCAAGAAATGACAAAATCCACCATTCCTGATAAAAGATAAAAACAAAAGACAATTGTCGACAATTGACAATCATCTTCCGATAATGCCTCAATATCCCACTAAGTAATATATTTATGTCAATCACAGCTTCTATTAGGTAGTCTTCAGCCAAAAACATTTTGAGTGTTTGGATATACCTTATTTAAGGTGAATCCATATGAACTCATAAAAATTAACTGGTCTATAACCACACAAGGGAGGCCTTGGATTGCTTGTGATGACTAACATCGTTTGTATTCATCCAAGACTTGAATATTTTTGGTGTTAAAATAAGTTTTTTTGAAAAAAAGTAAATTTGGTTTTTGAATATTGTGCTATTTAAAATACTCTTATTCATGAGATTTCCTAACACACTTCTTAGTTTGCTGAAAATTTGAGAAAAAATAAATTGAAGAGCTTCAATGATGCTTAAAGAACTCCATGAAACTTCTTCTTGTGTTAGTTAGTATTGATTTTTGAAGGTGACTTTGATTTTATTTTACACACTTGAATATCCACTACAAAAGTGAAAGAGATTAAATGTTGCTTTGCACTAGGGCTAAAGACAATTATCTTGAGAATTAATATGATTACTTGGTATGCATCCCCTTGAAAGAAGACGTCATCTTTATCACCTTTACTTGTTTAAGCTATGACTACTAATAAAAAAAATTATATCAATTAACATCCCATGGTTATGTTATTTTAAATTTCAAGAACTATATATATATATATATGGATCTTTGATGGGTTTTGTGGCTTCTAAACAACAAAGATTTCCAAAAGGTAAGCCTAAAACAAACAACATATGTCGATCCTTCTTTTTATTCCTATACTTTTCCATTATCTTCTTAGGATGTGCATCGCTTCTGTTGTAGATCACATAAATTCAAATTGATTTTCCATACGTAACTTAGGTTCCTCGTCTAATTCATGTTTCGATGTTGCTTTCTGTAGTTTCATAGTACGACTTACTTAAACCGAAAAAACCCAAATCCCGATTATATGTGTTAGGTACGGTAATCGGTATTACTTTACGAAGGTGCGGTATACCCGATTTTGGTCGGTATACCGAATTGCTCACCTCTAATTCTTAATGAACAAACGAAAACAAGATAAGTCATTTGTATAAGCTTTTGTGTATGATCATTTATCATGTTAAAATTAAACAAACGAACGTGAATAAACCGCGTTCGTATATGTTCTGTCTGTTTATTGGGCTAGTGGCTACAAAAGTGAAGTAAAAAATCACAGATGGCGTATTTATGGGAATGATGTCGGTTTGTCACCCATTTGTGAAGCAAAGCACATTTCAAAAAATTTAATGCTTATAAACTCGAACTAATTTCATGAACTAGATTGTATACATGTGGATTTGCATGGAAACATATCATGAATGGAATATTCTTTCATTCTAGATTCATAAATTATTAAAATAAAATCAACGAATATAGTTTGCATATGCAAAATAGAATATAAAAATTTCTTTAGACTAGTTCTCATGTCCTTTGGAAAACATGCAATGTGTAAGACATTTCAAACTTCCAAGTTCCAAGTGTCTTAATTAATAAAGTTTTGTATATTCCTATAAAAATATCCTTTTGTAATCAGAATATTAGTTTTAGAAAAGTTATAAGATGGTAGATATATAGTAAAGAGTAGAGAGGAAAAAGGATGTCATCACACTAACATTAGGATTTGGTGGTCGCGGATAATATTTTCTTATTCACGTATCAAGTTACGTGCGTTAGCTCATCTATGTTTAATCATAACACCTCCCAAATACACAACTTTCACAAACATCTTGAGTTTTTCTCTAAAATGCTAGAATTTGGGACTACTATTTATCAAACTACTTTGAAAAGTATTTATTATAATGAAGTAGTTTCGAACAGTTTTGTAAAAATCGTTAAATGTTAGTCGGTCAGTAATATCGACTAGCGATTAATCGAGACTAATTGGATAAATAACTTTATATATAAATTTAGTTTATATATAAATACAAATATTTTTGCATGTATTTTTATATAATAATGTTGAGTTTTATATATATATGTACACATATTTGGCCGGAATTTCTAAGTTTCATCCAGAATTTTCAAGATTTTGGCCGAAAATTTTGAATCTCGCCGGAATCCGCCGGAATCATTGGTTTTTGGGTGACTAGGATTGCCTAGGTCTGATTTTGACTATAGTTGACCAAGTAGGTCAAAATTACAAGGTGAGGCAGCGATTAGTGATTAATAGCCAATTAATTGACGATCAATCTCAATCTTTTAATATTTGTTTTGAAAACTTTATTATTTCTCACTCCTATTCTCACATATTACTCAAAATTGATTTTTTAATATATATGTTGTGAGATAGAGATTTTTCTCAAATTAACCTACAATATTACGACATATAATGCTAACTGAATGTTGACTATACACTGGATAGAGCCTTTAATCAAGTAGACTGATCCCGTTGTGGATCATGTGATCAAGAGGCCTAACGAATTAGTTAATTTTTTAAAATTGTATTAAAAACTATCTAATCCATGAATATTAAAAGTAAAAAAGTACATTAAAATATACATAGAAAACTTTACTTAAATTATTTTTTTAAACAATACAAATCCTAGCCTATTACGATATCATCAATTATTCTAGCCATAAATGCTCGATTCATTCATGAAAAAGGTTTCTGTGTATTTGACGGTTCTTGATTAATGCTATTTTTCGAGTGTTTTTTATTTATCAATGATTATCGATTGTAGTGGGGGAATGCTTCATTTGTAAACAAATAGTCTTACCATTGTCCTCTAAAATCATGTTATGTAAATTAATACAAGTATAGACTAAGCTAATTATCTTCTTCATTGACCAAATATCAAGTTTGTAAGCAAATGAAAGTAATTTTTAAAAACTTCAAATGTTCTTTCATTGTCTTTTCTTGTGGATTCTGCTTTTACGTGAAGTATTTTCGTTCGTCTTTTTTGAAAGATTCGGACGAGGAAGAACTACATTTCATGGTTTAGAAAGAATACTTTTTTAATAAAATGTTAGAAAGAAAGTAAGCGAAATAGGATGGTTTGTATAAAATTTGAAGATTGTTATATATAGGTTAAAAAGAGTTAATTTTTTCTTAATAAGGCTTAAAGGCTAATTTTTGAAACTTCCTCACGCCCAACAGTCAATTCAGCCGCTAGCCCCCTCACGCCCAGCCAATCACGCCCTTGATTGTGCCACCTTGTTGCGGTGTGCACGACCAAGGTGGCCAGCCAAGTGGGTAGTGCCCCGGAGGGCGCGTTCATCAACACCCAAACTTACTAATAACCACACACCATTGACAACTTGTACAAGTCTTGTTACATTATATGGGTCGGATGTTGTTAGTAGTTTCAATTTGTGACAGTTGACACAAACATCTGCCATGTATAAGGTAATATATATAGGTCGAATGATTTTATTATTATATTTTTATAAATTAATCAAATTTTGTAATTGTATAATTTTTTGTAAATACAACTAAACAGCCAAATTATATATACTTTTATTTCCAACTTTTGGATTGCCTTAAAACTAAAGCCACATGATATTTTATTTTTTGATTACTTTTCATATGTTCTACATGTCTTACGAGTTACGACCCACAAGTCAAAATACAAGCCGTATCACAATATGACTGGCGCGAGATGTACAGTAGGGTTGCCGGTGTGATCGAAGACATCTCATTATACGACTCATATCACTCAATACGGGTCGTATTGAGTGACAACCGCTTAGCATCCAAAGAAGAGGGGTAATGTAACAATATAAGCTCCATATCATATTAGGGAATTATTGTTAGAAAACAGTAAGATATATGAAAAGAAACCGCAAAGTTGAAAGCAGTAGGAATCGACCGGTCTTGTGTTTGACATAATTCCCTTATATATATACATATACATATATATATATACACACACACACACACACACATATATATATATATATACATATATATACACATATATACATATATATATACATATATACACATACATATATATATACACATATATACACACACACACACATATATATATATATACATATATATATATATACATACATACATATATATACATATATATATATATACATATATATATACACATATATATATATACATATATATATTACATATATATATATATATACATATATATATATATATATATATATATATATTATATATATATATACACATATATATATATATATATATATATTATATATATATATATATATATATATATAGGAGAGGGATTAAATGAGAACTCACTTTTTTATGAGAACTCTATTAACCAATCCCAACCACTAGTTTTCAATGATAATATTGTAATTAAAAAAACATATTTAAAAAAATTATAAATTGAAAAATAATATAAAAATATAAAAATAAAAACACAAAAATATTCTCCTAATTTCTCTCTTTCATAAAAAAACTTAAAAATTATAAAAAAAAATCTTTTTTTATTACGAAATTCGTTTTATACATGTGTAATATGGATTTACACATGTGTAAATCTAGTATTACACATGTTTATAACCAGATCTACACATATGTAAACAAGGGATGGATGATTTTTTGTAAAAAAGTATATCGATACGGTAGGCGTTGGAAATATAAAAAAATACTAAATTTTATGGTGAATTTTTTTTGAAAGATAATGTCATAAAAAAGTTATGAACGTTGTAAAAAATGGAGGAAATGACATGTAATTTGCTGTGATAAAAAATATATGGCTTAGATTGATAGAGTTATATTAAGAACCACCCATTTTTTTGAGAACTTTAAAATAATATGAATCATATATTTTTATCACATACAAATCACATGTCATTTTCCTCTTTTTTTAAATGTTCAAAACTTTTTTTTCATGATAGAATAAAAAATCACCATAAAATTTAGTATTATTTTATCTTTCCAACACCTACCATATTAATATACTTTATTAAGAATAATCATCCATCCGTTATTTACATATATGTAAATCTAGTTATACACAATAGTAATACTGGATTTACACATGTGTAAATCTAGTATTACACATATGTAAAGCAAATTTCATAAAAAAGGAGAACTTTTTTATGAATGAGGGAAACTATGGAAATATTTTTGTGTTTTTTATTTTTTTATTTTTATAGTATTTTTCATTTTATAATTTTTTTATAAAAATAGTGGTTGAGATTGATTTTTAGAGTTATCAGAAAAAGTGTGTTCTCATTTGATCCCTCATATATATATATATATATATATATATATATATATATTATATATATATATATATATATTATATATATATATATATATATATGGTTATTATAAAAGCTCTTAGTTTTTGTGAGAACTTTTTAACCAAATTCTAACCATAAATCAAGAAATGAATTGATAAGATTTGTCAAAAAATTTTTATTACAAAGGGATATAAATGTCATTTAACTCAACCACCAACATTCAGATTTAACAAGATTATAACAAGTGTCATTCACATATTCTCACATTTCTTTTTTCTTTATATTTAAAAAATATCACCCCCTTTTTATTTAAACACTCATAACTTTTTTATAACTTTTAATTTTTTTTATAAAAAATGCACCATTAAACTTATCATATTTTTCTCTTTAATTCTAATATAGCATTGCAAAAAAAGATTTATACGTATACAGTTACATCATATTACAATGTTACATTGTTGTACCATGTAGCAAAGCTATAACAAAAACAATAAGTTACAATGTTAATTCTCATATAATCTTTCAAACGACATTATTAACAAATATAATCTTGCACTATTGTATGAAACTTTTATACACAATATAACACCACTCTAACTAACATACACGTTACTACAACCTAACAACCAAACGATATTAGATCATGTTATACTAATGTAATCTTTAGCAAAGTTGTAACAAAAACATCTAGTTACACTGTTAAATACATGTTATTACACCACTCCAACTAAAAGTAGCAATCATTAAAACAACCAAACGATATTACATCAATATAAACCAATGTAAAACAATATTAACCAATGTAAAACGATCTGTAAACACAAATGAATCATTAACCAATATAAATCAAACGTTTATTAAATGTAAACCAGACGACATTACACCATGTCCTAATGATTTAGCACTACATCCGTGTTGATACATGTATGTCCCTAGATCATGATATGAATGTAATAGATCTTGTTTGTCTGATTCTGATATAATATTTGGAATGATTAATGAAATGATATTGATTGTTTGTTATTTATAATGTTTAATATTTCATTAATGAGTCAATGTTAAATTTGTTAATTAACTTTGTGGTTGTTTGAATTGTTACACATAATGTTATATTAATTAATACATTCAAACTTAACAAAATGAAGTTCTCATACGAATGGCCCATGCGAATGGACCATACGCATGAATAACTTCATACGAATGACTCAGCCGCACGACTGAACCAGGAGACTGAATCAGTCGTATGATTGTAACATAAGATTGGCTCAGTCGCACGACTGAACACTTAGTCGTGCGAATGAATCAACCGCATGGTTCAATCGCACGACTGAACCATACTAATGGTTTAGTCGCACGAATGAACAATACTAACCTATAAATACAACCCAATTCGTGGAAAAATGAGAGCTTTCATTCTATTTCGACTCCAGACGTACCCTAGCCGTCCAGAAGCCTCCAAGTTGATACTCCAAGTTCATAGAACGCTGTAGATCGATTCCTAATCGATTCTTAACGTTTGATTCAATACTTTATTGATTCTATGTGCGTTCTCACTGATTGGATCGCCAATCAAATAGGATTACGCACTATTTGATTTGGTTTACACGTTAATCATTCGGTATTTCATTCAAATACCAGTCCTAACAATGGTATCAGAGCTTTGGCTCTTGATTACATGTATTCAATCAAGATTGATAAAAAGTTTGTGTTTTTACACTTAAAACGCAATCTTTTGTGTCAAAAGTTGTCTTGGACGTTCCCTGCTCATCAAGTTTCGGTTTCTACGGCCTTAGGCGATTAGGGTTTGCGAAATTTCGAATTTTTACGGCTAAAACACGTTTAACCTATAAATTTTCGTAAAATGGCAGCTTCAGTCGCACGAGTTAGCCATTCGCACGATGGACTTCATTCGCATACACCAGACGCACGATTGGACTGAGTCGCATCTCCATTCGTACGACTGAACCATCCGTTCGCAGTGTTCATACGCATCAGCTTCATTCGCACGACTGAACCAATCGCTTAGTTCAACCGCACGATTGAACCAATCGCATAGTTCAATCGCACGGATATCCCATTCACATCACCCAGTCGCACTAGTTTGACAGTTTGTGTTAGTACACTTAAAAGTTAATCGTGATGGAAGATCACATGTCAACGTTACTGCCGCAAGGACTCAAGATCCAGAACTTACTGTTGCTTGAGAGTGAGGTGGGGAATCATAATAAACCACCAAAACTCTTAACGTTAGATGAGTTTCCCCACTGGAAACAACGTTTTGAGATCTACCTCAATGGAGTGGATCCAAATTTGTGGGAAGCTATCGAGACTGGGTATAGTATGTCGGTGGAAGCAGATGGGGTAAAGCTTACTTTGGGAGGGATGACTGATGCTCAGAAAGTTAAGTATAATGCAGAGAAGAGAGTTTATGCATTGATCACACAGTCTATTCCTAAAGATATTTTCCACCAGTACTTGGAGAATAATCAGGCCAAGAAATTGTGGGATGAGCTGGAAAACAGATACAACGGGAATGCTTCGCTGAAGGCAATTAAAGCTAAGGAACTGAAGAAGGAATTTGACAACTTCTCATCGATGGGAAACGAGAGTTTGGATGATGTTATTGATAGATTCTACAACCTGATGAGTGAATTGTATACACATGGTGTTGCTACTACCATGGAAGAAAAGGTGTCAAATTTCGCAGACGGATTGCCGGAAAAGTGGGCTTCATTTGTGTCAAATCTGAGACAGAATGAGATGCTAGCAAAGTTGGATATCAATGACTTCATTCTAAAGCTATGAGAAGAAGCACTTAGGATGAAGTACAAAGCTCAAAAGTCTTAGCACACTTAGAATCTAGCTTTGTACAATGCCACGCCTCAAGCTAAGACGTCTGGAGCACCTCTTCAGATTGCTTTTGTGTCAAGCTCATCTGGTCCTTCACAAGTCTCTCCTTCAGGATCAGAAACGTCAGGGTCTTCTAGTACCCAATATATCGGATCCGAAGAAAATGCTACCAGACTGACGACTGAGAATCTTGGAAGCGTGACAGTAGAAGTAGCTCGAGAGCACATGAATCTCTTGGCAGCAGTGGTTCATTTTTATGATGGACTTGTTGCTGGGAAGATTGGAAACTACCATCTGGCAGATAAGGACTACGAGCAGGTGGATGAAATAGAGCTGGAGAGGATGGATATTATGTGGGCCTTAGCTAGTGCTGTCCGGAGGGCGAAGAAGTTTGTGAAAAAGATCGGACAGAACTTGGTTGCTACTAAGGATACCACATTTGGCTTTGACAAGAGTAAAGTGACCTGCTTTAACTGTGGAGAAAAGGGGCACTTCAAGAGAGAATGTGTGAAGCCAAAGAAGACTGGAACGGGAACCCATTCTCGTCCTTTACTCGTCAAGACAAGCAAGCTAGCAGTTCTACTTCATCAAGCAAGGATCCAAAAGCCTTGACTGCTCATGATGATGAAGGACAGACTGGAGCTTTCGGTTTGTCTTTCAAGGGAATCTAATATTGCCAGTGTAGAAGATTTAGATGATGATTCTGCGAGTGAGGGAGATATTGCAGTTGAGATAGCGATGTCAAATATTGAACAGACAACTGCAACTGAAGTCAGCTACAAGCCTGAAGAAGGGATTTCAACAACAAAGACAGAATCACCAGAACCAGAGACATCTAATGCTGCGTTGATGGCTAACTCTTCTGAACCTCATTAGGTAAGTACCACTGACCAACTGTTTAAAAATCATGCTTGTTCTGATTGTGATGCTCTTAGAGATAGCATAGATGAGAAATTTGCTAGGTTATTAGATCATAATGATAACTTAGTAAAGGATTTACAACTGTGCACTGAGGCTAATAGAGTTTTAAAACAAAATGAGCATAGTTACAAAGAAAAGATAGACCTTTTGACCAAATAGCTTACGGAAACTAAGTTTTGCATTTAACCAAGCTAATGACATTAGGTACTATCTTAACTCCCTAGAAGACACTAATAAACAAAAAGCAGTCTTAGAAGTAGAAGTAACTCATTAAAGCAAAAACTGCACAGTTGGACAAGTTCATCTCATATTGTCCAACACTTAGTGAGAGCGTAACAACGGGGAGGGTTTGGGTTATAAAGTGGTTCCACCACCACCTGAGACCTTGATGAACACTAAGAGTAGACCAATAAATCAACCCCATCAAGGATCATGGTTGTCCTACTCCTCTGTTAGTGATCCAGATTCCGCATGTTCATCAATTGAATCTGGAACAAAACAAAAGGAGGCCACTCCAAAGGCAAAGGAAAAAATGCCTTGTGTTAATCTGGAAAAGAATTTGAAAAGGTTAATATAAAGTCCGGGTCAAACAAAGTCAAATCTGAATCTAAAAGGACTGTTAATGTTAATTTTTCACAAGCTTCATGTCAAAAACCAGTTAACCTAAGGAAAAGATGTTAAAAATGTTAAAACAATTGATTTTGTTAAACAGAAGAAAACATCAAAAGAAACAGAGTCAAAACCCAAACTAAGTGATGTTACTAGGGTGTCACACACATCTTCACAAAGAAAGTTTAATTATAAAGTTGATAGCTGGTCGTGCTACAACTGTGGAGAGTGTGGACACATTGCTTCCTTTTATCCTTACTATCAGACACCTAGGAAGAAGATTGAACTTCAGGATTCAAAACCTAGGTATTCTGAGAGTTCTTTAACTCCACCTAGAAGAACTAGTGAACCTAACGTTCAACCCATTAGCCAGTCGACTGTTTATCACAAACAGGCATTGCACAAATCTGGCGTATGGAAAGATAAATCATCCTCTGTGTCTGATAATGATGACAAGAAGGAACCTGAGCTACCCTTACCCTCTAAGGGTCAATGGGTGAATTCATGATGTGTGATGCCTTGGAAACCCAAGCCAGTAAAGGCTTGGTTCCTAACCTAAACTAATTTTTTACATTGAATGTGCAGTGTGTTCGCTACAGTGCTGAAACCAACACGTGGATTGTAGACAGCGGAGCATCCAGGCACATGACAGGAAACAGGGCTCTATTATCAAACGTCAAGCAATAAAGGAGGCATGTTTTGTTTGTTGGAAACAAGGGAGGCTATATCACAGCTCAGAGAGAAGTTGGAAATCAGAAAGTTAAGTTTGATAAGTTGAACTACGTTCAACAACTTCAAAACAACTTACTTTCTTTTTCCCAAATCTGTGATAAAGGTTTTAAAGTCATATTCGACAACAAGAAGTGTTACATCCTAAAGAAAGACTATGTGATTCCGGAGGACCAAGTTCTGATGACAGCTTCAAGATATAAAGACCTTTATGTTTTGGATCTCTCAACAGCTTCTACAACGGATCAAGAAGTTCAGTGCTTTCTATCAAAAGCCACTAAGAAGGACTCCATCTCCTGGCATAGGAGAATGGGACACATCAATCAACAGAAGATGAATCACCTGATCCAGAAGGATCTTGTGAGAGGAGTTAATGTCAAGAATTTCCAACTTCCGGATTTTTATGTAGCTTGCAAGAAAGGCAAACAGACGAAGAAGTCTCATAAGGAAAAGAAAGTTCATTCAATAGAACTTCCTCTTGAACTTCTTCACATGGATCTTTTTGGTCCAGTCAGTACAAAGAGCATTGCAGGCGACTTGTACTGTTTTGTGGTTACTGATGACTACACAAGATTCTCTTGGGTAATGTTTCTGAAGTCCAAATCAGAAACATTTGAGTCATTCAAGGAGTTAGTAACCACACTGGAATCTCTCTACAAGCTGAAGGTAAGATAAGTATGCTCAGACAACGGGACTGAATTCAAGAATCAGTGGATGGAGGCTTACTGCAAGGAAAAGGAATTGTGCATCAATTCACTTCTGCCTACACGCCTTAGATGAATGGTGTTGCTGAGAGAAAGAACAGAAGCTTGATAGAGACAGCACGGACAATGTTGGCAGACTCGAAACTGCCTATCCAATTCTGGAATGAGGCAGTGGCTAATGCGTGTTATACATTGAATCGAGTTCTGATAGTCAAGCGCCACGAAAACATGTTACGAGCTACTACAACGACGTAAACCAATCTGGAGTATCTCGAACCATTTGGCGCGCCGTGTACACTTCTGAAGAAGACTCAAGAAGGTAAATTCAGCGAAAAGGCTGATGAAGGAATCTTCTTAGGATACAACATACCGAACAAGAGAGTTTACAACAACTCAACGGGTCTAGTAGAAATGTGGTGTAATGTTGATGTTCAGAGATATACCACACCACTTACTGGCAAAGGACCCGCCTACTTTTTCGACTATGATGGATTCTTTAAGTCCTTCAACATCCCTATCTCTTCTTCTGATGATGAGTTAGCTACGCGAATGATGGATGATATCTTGAATACACCATCTCTTGATTCAACATCATCGAGTTCACAGGAGAATCATCTACTCAATCAGGGGAGCAGTCTACGATAGTGACTCCTCCTCTAAAGATGAAGCTGAAGAAGATGATCAGAACAGTCAGGAGGACAGGTTCCAGTTCCTGAAAGTCCACAAGCATCTAACGGTGATGCACCTTCGACTTTGGAACCTCAAACTCCTTCTACCTCAGATGCAGAACCAAATGTTCATATCTTGGCTTTGAGGTAGCTGTTCCTACTACTACTCCCGATCACGTCTAAACGTCTATCATCTCTTAGACAGTGTCATTGGGATGTCAGATCAGGAGTACAAACCCGAAATCAGCTGTACTCAGCTGATTATGCCTCTGTTATGGAAAAGGGATACATCATGATGGTGCTTATCGGTGTTTTATCTCGCAGTTTGAGCCAAAATACATCAGTGATGCACTAAACGATGAGGCATGGGTGAGTGCCATGCAAAAGAACTTCTTCAGTTCAAGAAGTTAGGAGTATGGACTCTGGTAGATAGACCTAAAGGTGCTAAGATTATTGGCACCAAATGGGTCTTGAAATGCAAGAAGGATGACCAAGGGGTCATTATCAGGAACAAGGCTCCACTGGTTGTTTAGGGATTTTGCCAAGTCGAGGGGATTGACTACAATGAAGTGTTTGCACCCGTGGCACGGATGGAAGCCATCCGTATCTTCCTTGCCTATGCATCGTATATGAAGATTAAAGTCTACCAATTAGATGTGAAGAGTGCATTCCTTCATGGGGAAATTCGAGAGACAGTGTATGTCAGTCAACCCGAGGGATTTGAAGATCCTTATCATTGGGACAGAGTTTACAAACTCTTCAAGGCCTTATAGGGGCTTCATTAAGCTCCAAGGTCTGGTATGAGAAACTCTCAACTCATATTGTGAAACACGGCTTTTGCTGGGGAGTCATTGACTGCACACTGTTCATCAAAGAAAAAGATGGAGACCTACTGCTAGTACAAATCTATGTCGATGACATAATCTTCGGTTCAAAGAACGAAGAATTATGCAAAGAGTTTGAAGCAGTTATGAAGAAAGAGTTTGAGATGAGTGCTATGGGGGAGATGAAATTCTTTCTCGGTTACAAGGTGGATCAGACCTAATGGGATCTTTCTACATCAGACCAAGTATGTGGGAGACATTCTTAGTCGGTTTGACATGGAGAATGCTTCTGCTGCGAGGACTCCACTTGCTACAAATCATGATATAGCACCTGATGAAAATGGAGATCCGGTAGATGACACAATGTACCGAGGAATTATTGGATCCCTCATGTATCTCACTGCTCACTCAAGACCTGATATCATGTATGCTACATGTTTATGTTCTAGATATCAGGCTAAGCCTAAGGTTAACCATCTGATGGGGTCAAAAGGATATTTTGTTATCTAAGGGTACACCCACACTTGGTTTGTGGTATCCTCATGATGATGACTTTGAGCTCACGGCGTATAGTGACTCAGATTACGGGGGCTGCAAGATGAACTACAAGTCTACATCAGCAGGGTGTCAATTCTTTGGGAGGAGATTAGTTACCTGGCAGTGTAAGAGCAGACCTCGGTTGCATTGTCAACCTGTGAAGCCGAATACGTTGCTGCTACAAGTTGCTATTTACAAATCATCTGGATTCAACAGCAAATGCGGGATTACGGTTTAATGTTTTCTTCTACTCCTATCTTTGTTGATAACTCTGCTGCAATTATAGTAACTAAAAATCCAGTACAACATCCAAAGACCAAACACATCGGTATTAAATACCATTTCATAAGAGACTGTTTTGAAAAGAACTTAATCGATGTGGTAAAAATTAATACTGACTTTCAACGCGCTGACCTCTATACAAAAGCCTTTGATAACCACGTTTTCTATATTTGTTAGAGGTCAACGGCGTTAAAAAGAAAAGTGATGTTATTCCTAATAATGATCATGTGTAGTCCGATACATTGTAGTTATATTTTTCTTTTTCATTTTTCCTTATTAAATTAAAGTCATGTTATTTAGCTGTCTGTTAAAATCCTAAAATAATTAAATCCAGTATGATTTTAGACTTTTAGGGGAAGAGTAGGTCAGCTAGTAACATTAAAAAAAACGAGGGAGAAGGAGTGGATAGCTGATATAAGGTAGATCCTATCTGTGATACCGATTCAAACCTTTTGGAAAATGATAGTACACAGGAACAAATCAAAAGGGACTTTAAAAATTTTAATTTAGAAATGATGCAAAATTCAAAGTATAAGTCTGTGTAGTCTAAGCAATATAAAAGGAAAGATGATAGAAAAACTGGTAACTACCAAGGTAACACAAAGAAAGTAGACCTAGAGGTTGCTAGACCACAAATGATATGTCGGTAGATTCAACACAATAGATGATTAGACCTGACTGGTGATCTCAAGATCAAACTAAGTTGTTCAACTGACTGTGGGCTGCCATCTTATCACTGGTTAACACAATCAACAATATACCAATAAGGGGTAATGAGCTTGTAAACGCCACAAATATGTGCGGATGATCATAAATAGAGCAAAGCACGAAAAAAATTGAAAGACAAATGCTATCAAGCTAATGACTTATGTTGTTGGTGCATTCTGTGCAAAGAAAATTTAGCTGCTCTAACAAGAAGATAGGTTGTGTGCCTCTTTGCTGTGCGATGGCACTGACCTGAGGATAAGTATAACCTAGATATTCTAGAACTCATTGTTGTTTGCCGCCTCTCTGCTATGCGATGGCACTGACCTGAGGATTGGCTTCTCTTTGAAAGCTCTAAGAATAGTCTCTTCTAGTAAAAATACCCGTAGACCGCTCAAAGCTCCTGAGGAATGTTGATTTCATATAAGTGTGGGATCCAAATTGTTAGTTGAAATAATTAAACCTAAAACTATAACCAGTTTGTGTCTAAAGTCTATGTATGGATTTAAGAGGACAATATACTAACAATCATTATGGCTGCAATTCTTGAAAGTTCAAATTAATGTGGGAATCTAATAGTACCAGTGTGATTTCCTAAATTTGCTAACGACTCTGGATGAAAACCAAGAATTGAGCATCAAAAGGTTTTTGATAACAAGTCCCAAATGATTTGACTTGCCTGTATGATTCCAAAATTGAATTGGTCCAGGTGTGGTCAAACTAAATTAAAGCTGCCTATTCTGGAACCAAATCTAGTAGATGTCTATCTAAGGATTTATCTCTCACAAAAGTCAAAAACAAGTTTTTTTTTTGTATTTAGTTTAAGTTTCTAGTTAGATAGTCATTTTAGTTTGTTTGTTCGTCGGACTATATCATAAATTCAGTAAGGGATTAATTCACTAAAAAGGGTCATGTCTGAGATGACCACATGTGTTTTCAAATGTTAAATGATCACGTCTGAGGTGATCAAAAGTTTTTCAAGTTAAAGGATCATGTCTGAGATGATCAAATGCGTATAATGTTGATTCTATAGTTTGAAAAGGGTTTAAATGTGAAATTGTAAGAAATGCAGAAATTTCATAAGTATGACCCATTCACACGAATGGACCATTCGTATGGACTTATCATACGAATGGGAGCCATTCGTACGAATGGACCATGAGTATGGACAATTCAACCGAATGGCCCATACGAATGACCCAGTTGGATGTTTTAGAGCGAACGAATGAGTAAGTCGCATGACTGAACTCCAGTCGGACGACTGAATGGGGGCGACTGAACCAATGGCACGACTGAG
This sequence comes from Flaveria trinervia, assembly GCA_025506515.1. NCBI lineage: Eukaryota > Viridiplantae > Streptophyta > Magnoliopsida > Asterales > Asteraceae > Flaveria > Flaveria trinervia. Next base: position 85,536,106 of record CM046447.1, read on the forward strand.
GCCCATTCACCCGAATAAAATGTGCGTATGAGCCCAGTCGTACGATTGAATTTAGGGTTAGTATAAATAGAGGAGAGTCAGTCGCAGAGACTCACCACTCTCAAATTTACCCTAAATCGCACGACTAACGTTACTCTGCCCAAATTTCGTTTGATCACTATAAACCCTCGATTCTCACATACTGACTGACCTTTGCATTGACTCTACAGGTAATTTGCGGTGCAGAAACATTACCAAATCATTCAATTTGACACTAAATCTGGACAATCGGACTCGTTAGAAAACCATGACTTATGTGGCAAAATAACCTAACTAAACGACGTAAAAAAATGAAATTAAAGGTTTTAGGTGTTAAACGAATGGATTGTGAGTCTAATGAACCAGAACACGAAGTCTAAAACTCAAATTGTGAAAAATTGAATTTGAATTGAACAGACAGAACGACGTGCGAATGGACAGGTTGATGAATTTCAATCGCACGACTGAAGGGTGCGAATAGCTTAACCGCATGACTGAACCATGCGTATGAGTTCAGTCTCACGACTAGTGTAACCACATGAGGTTACATACGCATGAGTCCAGTCGCACACTCAATAGTACGTATGGGGTCATTCGCACGACTGAATCCCAGTCGCACTGCTCATTCGCACGACTTTATCTCAGTCGCATAGCCTCATTCGCATGACTGAAAAGAATTTTTTTCAAGTCCAAGTGTTTCATGACATTCTTAGCCAATGTGTACTAATGTTTACTTCCCTTGTGTAACAGATGGCAAGTCGATGGACCATGAGTATGAAGCACAATATTTGTGCTCATCTGGATCTGACATCCAGAGATGCTTCAGACTTCTCTGGCATTATCACCTTCCTAAGGAGATCGAGGATTGCACACGCTATATCTGCTCCATGCACACCTTATCGTTCTATTCAGCAGGCCTTCTGGGAAGGTGCGATAGTTGATCGATCCTCTGAGCCTCACTGTATCAGAAGTACTATCTTTGGAGAGGCTATAGCTATCATAGAGGAGGATCTTAGGATCGTGTTACAGTTGGGGGACGATGCTGACTGTCCTACTAGACTACACCCCCTTACTGTCAGAGGATTTTTCTTCGAGCCAAGTACTATGGGGACATCAATGCTGGAGTGCTCAACAAGAGCAACCTCTGTCCCCAGTTCAAGTACCTTGCTCACGTATTGCTGAAGTGCATAGCATCCAGGAAGGGAGGCTTTGATGAGTTGTCTGACCAGATCCAGAACGCCTATGTTGCGTTGGTGCTGAACCATCCGTTCAGCTTCTCCAGGATGATCTTCACCTACTTGGTGGAGAACATTGAGGGGAAAGGGAAGGAGGGCTTCTGCATGTACCCCCGATTCATGCAGATGATTATAGACCAGAAGCTCACCTCCCTGCCAAAGGAGAACGATGATGCTGTAGTGCTTGAGGTGATGGATGATACCACCTTGGGCCGGATGAAGGTATACAGGGGGAAGCAGGTAAAACCTCCTGTCAGGAGATTTTTTGGGCATCTGGCGCGTGAGGACTATGTGGTGCCAGCTAGGAGGAAGTGGCGCCACGACGACAGTGATTCTGATGTTTAGCAGATTGCTCTTCCCTTCGATGATTCTGATGATGATGACAGTGGGGATGTTGGGGATGATATGCCTATTCCACCGAGGGGCACAACTTCAAATGTTATACCCCCAATATCTGCCCCAACAGGCGACATAGCTGAGTCTGCGGGTTTCCACCAGGACTTCATACCTGGTGAGAAGGAAAAAGAGTCGGATGAGGAGCCCTTAACGAGGACTGTGGGAAGCAAGGTTGTTCCCACAGAGTATGGACTCCGGGCGGTTGGTGAACGCCCCAGGGATTCAAGAGAGACGACTGCAGATCCCAGCTATGCCCCTGAGTCAGCTAGCCGTGTTCTAGGGGGAGCATCCACCTCGACTGGATCGAGGAAGAAACCGATGGCTTAGCCCCACGGCCAGAAGAAGAATAAGAGAAGACTCACCTTCATCACCACCACAGCTACCACTACCACCACCACCCTCCTACCACTATACATATGCCAACCACCCCACCGCACCTCCCACCACTGTACATATGCCAACCACCACCAGATCTTTGACTTCAACTCACCTC